>JAODAL010013618.1:0-90578 GCA_025379985.1 Phyllomedusa bahiana | reverse complement strand
GTTTTCCGGGGGTTGGGAAAAAACCTGGAAAAAACTTAGATTCTGCTCCTGGTGTGGGCTTCCACCCGCCTGCGTTGGTCCAGGGATCCACCCCAGACCGTTCCCGGCAGAAATCTCACAAAAGAAATAGCTTTTATCAGGTTTTTTTTTTTGGGGGGGGGGGAGGGGGGTTTGTCACTTTTTTATCAAGATGTCCTTTTCCGTTATCATTTTGTTTTCAGTTTGTGGGTATTGTAATTAAAGTCCGGGGTGGGACAATTCTGCCCCATATACATTTAAAAAGCCACTGGTCATTTTCTGGATATCCAAGTGTTATTTTAAGCCGTTTTGCTTTTATATTCAAAAATCACAGGTCTTTTACCCCACATACGAGTTAATTTTTTCCCTGGTGATTTCTGTAGCCAATTTTATATCCAAGGGTTTTTTTTACGCCTTTTTTGTGCTTTTAGATTCAGTAAAATACACAGTTTTTTTTAAACGGCACTAAATTTTTTTCCTGGCCATTTGGGGTGCAATTTAAATTTTGCTTTTTGCTCTGCTCTCCCCACTTACCGTTTTCCCATGCTTTCAAATGGATTTTTTTTTATTAAAAGGGCAAAAAATGGGGGGGATGTCCCCCCATCAAAAAAAGTGGGGGGGCCCACCCCCCTCTGTACCCCCCTAAAGTTACACCTTTTCCCTACGGGCTCCTGCAACCAAAAAATACTGTTTTTTAACGCGTACCGAAAATTTATTTGGGCCCCCCCCGAAAAAAAAATTGTCAAAAACATTTGGCGAACTTGGCAAATCGAATTTTTAGAAATTCCCCCCAACCATCTCTATTTTTTAGTCTGTATGAGGAGGGGCCTGCCTCATTTGGGTTTTTGCACTCCGCCCACTCCCCCTAGGTTTTTTAAAAAAAGTGCAGGATATTTAGTAGTAGTCCTTTTCACTCCCTAAGGGGTTGAAGTGAATAGGCTCCAAGAAGGTAAAGTTTTTTGTGTTTGGGCTCACCTTGCTTCCCTTACGCAATTGGGAGGTGAGCTTAAGCGCTTTTGGGCAAAAATTTTGAACAAGAACCCCAAAAATTTTCCATATATTTTTAGAAGTAATGCATTTTTTTTAAAAATTCCTATATGCCCTTGATTTTTTTAGTTTATAGTCATACATGCCCAACTCCCCGTTTTGCCGGGGGGGTTTTCCCCCTATTTGGGGGGCCCCCCCCCCCTCCCGGGGGGAGTTGGCATTTCTCCCGCCGCCAGCAGGCGGCGGGGGTCCCTTTAAATGCCGCGGCGCCGGAGAGTAGCGCTGGTGCGCTACTCTGGCGCCGCCGGTTCCGTTCCCACAGGCGGGTGAAGCGGGCGCTGCGCCCGCTTCACCCGCCCAGAACCTCGCTGAGCAGGGAGGAGGCAGGAGGGATCGCTCCCTCCTGCTCCTCTCCCTGTATCTACGGCGCCGCTGTGCGCCGTACACACATGTCAGCGTCACAGAGGAAGTGACGCGCGGCTGCACTCACTTCCCCTGTGACACTGCTGAGGAGATCGTCCGGAGCGGCCGCTCTGCAGGAGCCTGGTCAGGTAAGTGGATTTTATTATTTTATTTTTATTAGTTTTAGGGGGGCACTGTCTGGCTACAATGGGGGGTCTACCTGGCTACAATGGGGGGTCTACCTGGCTACAATGGGGGGTCTACCTGGCTACAATGGGGGGCACTACCTGGCTAACAGATGGGGGCACTACCTGGCTAACAAATGGAGGGCACTACCTGCTAACACTGGGGGGCACTACCTGGCAACAGAGGGGCACTACCTGGCTAACAATGGGGGGCACTACCTGGCACAAGAGGGGCACTACCTGGCTAACAAGGGGGGCACTACCTGGCTACAATGGGGGGCACTACTCCTGGCCTACAATGGCGGCACTACTTGGCTACTAATGGGGGCACTAACTGGCTAAATGGGGGGTACTACCTGGCTACAATGGGAGGCACTACCTGGCTACAATGGGGGCAAGGGGTCTACCTGGCACAATGGGAGCACTACCTGGCTAACAATGGAGGCATGGCGGGCACTACCTGGCTAACGGATGGGGGCACTACCTGGCTAACAATGGGGGCACACTGGCTAACAATGGGGGCACTACCTGGCTAACGATGGGGGCACTACCTGGCTAACGATGGGGGCACTACCTTGCTACAGAGGGGGCACTACCTGGCAAACAATGGGGTCATATACCGGGAAACAGAGGGGGCACTACCTGGAAAGCAATGGGGGCATCTACTGGCCAACAGAGGGGGCATCTACCTAGCAAACAATGGGGGCACTACCTGGCAAACAATGGGGGCACTACCTGGCAAACAATGGGGGGCAATCTACCTGGCTAACAAAGGGGGGCATCTACCTGGCTACAAATTTGGCTCTACCTGGCTACAGAGAGGGCAACTCTTTGGCTACAAGGAGGCATCTACCTGCCTGTAAGGGGCACTACCTGGTTATGGGGGGCTACTACCTGGCTATAAGGGCATCTACCTGGCTTTCTTCCAAAGCCGTTGTGGAGTAGGTGTGGCTTTTTGAAGGGGCGTGGCATACCGGCAAGATGGGCATGGCCATGCAAATTTTTGCCGCGACGCGCGTAGCGCGCCGCCACTAGTGTCTCCTGCTTTTTCATTTTCAAAAGTTGGCAACTATGTTGATAGTGTCCCGCTGACATTTGAAATAGATGTATGTTATTGCCTCGCCAGTGTGCACCTATACTTATTTTTTTCAAAAAATGTTTTTGGATGTGCATAGCCAAACAGTGTTTTTTTTTTTTGTTTCTCTAGTTATGATACATGTGTTGGGGCTGTCATACATATGATCTACGTTAGGACCTGGTTTTGTTAAACCTGTGCTTGGAGATAATGCCAGTCTAGGAGATGAGTCCTGAGAGCAATGACACTGTACTTATTTTAGACTGAGACTGTGAAATATGGACTGGAAATGTTTATTGGACTTAGTGTTAATATCATATGTTCAGTGATGCTTGTTGAAACTGACACTAGTGGTATGCCAAGTCTGATAGATGACATATGATGCCTATAATCCATGGCTTTGTCACACAGCCTGAATAGGTAAATGTTAGCTGTGTCACTGAGTTAGCCTCACTGAATGCAGCATGTGAACTAGCTGTTAAAGATGTTGCAGACAAAGTGGTAGCAGGGTGTAGCTCAGTTGCGCCCTAAAAGTCCTGGTGGACAATAGCACAAGTAGCCCAGGTGATGTGGATGATGTGGTGGATAGCAACATTAAGAGGTGGTTTCCAGATCCTCTGCACCTACTGGTGTTAAAAAGGCGACTGAGTTGCTTAAGGTGAACACCACAACTTTGGTGTATGAGTGGGAGAACCATAAAGATTATGGCTGGGCTGCTACAACCAATATCCCAATTGTAAATGTATCTGCCATTGAAAGGTTTGACCTTGACAGGATACAAGATGCGTGATTGACCCTGATAGAAGCTGATCATTTTCCCTTATAGACTATTACAAGGGATGTGGAGGAAACATTTCCAAATGATACTGAGGAAAGTCTGCTACTAGAAAAAACCAGTGAGAGGTATGCACAGTTGAATGTGTCCTCTGACACTAGTGAAGTGCCTGGTATTGTCATTACAACTGGCAAATTTTCTATTGAGGTTGTTAGTGGAATTACTAGCCTGTGATGAGGTCTTTGTTGCAGAGCATGCATGGTTTGTGCCACCTGTAGTGAGATGTAAGCCTACTGAGATGGTCACCACAGGTCAAATACCTGTTATCGGTGGTAAAGCTCAGGTAATTGCCAGTGACACAAATGATCATGCAAGGGCAATCTCCAAAACGTTAACATTGCCAAATGAAAATAGCTATGATCTGTCTGTTGCCCATCGTTGGCTGAGTAAATGTTATTAGCCCACAGCTGAGCTGTATGTAGACAATTTAGTCTCTGTCTTTGAGCATGGGAAAAGTGTGATTAATTCCACAGTGAATACTAGGGCAGTGACAGAACCACAGATCAGTGGGGTAGACTAGGTTCTCCATGAGAAGAAGCTAGCCTGTATTCAAAAGCAAGTTGAGAGCTAAACCCTGGCTGTGGAGATGACCAGTACAGAGGGGTCCTAACAGGGTAAAAGAGAATATGCTGGTAGCTCTGAGATGGAGAGAAGCTCTGAGTGGAGTCACTGTGTGGATAGGACAGCTTGGGATTAATTTTGGAATTTCTGCCTGTACTATCACTGCAGTACAATAGGACACAGAGTCTTATAGAACTGCCTGTTACAGTTGGAAATGGAGTGGAGTGCAGACCATTCATGGGAATAGGTCAGTACTGTTGGCCTGGAGACCATTAGTGATGAAGTTGAGCCTCATAGATTATCAGTTAAGATACTGGGTCTTGTGAGAGGGAAAAGACTAGGTCTCATTGTGATACTGCCGGTCCAGAGCTACAGGACAATGAGACAGTCAGTGAAAGAGTGGGTAGGTACAGTGACTGCCCTTCATTAGGGAGTAGGCAGAAGAACGGTGTGGTTCCTCCCCAGGGAAACCGAAGACAGCATGAGTTATGTGTGGCTATCCCCCAAAGTAGGAATTTTGACCCTAGTGGGATGTTTATGCTGGGAGAAAAAGACCTACAGCCTTTGTCGGGTGAAGATGATATTTGGCAGAGTGACCTTATTTGGTTGCATGTCTCTTCCACTAGGGAAAGTACAGCAGGACACCTGCAAGGTAAGTGCCACTGAGGGCCTGGCCTCGGTGGGGGAAGCCAGCAATTTTGGGTCACTAACTATAGGTTTCTGACATTTGTAGCTATTAGAATAGTTGCTATTCTAATATGGACTGGCTTTCCCAGAATGGCTGTAGTGTTAGGTGGGAGGCCGTTCCCACATTCCAGGCCAGGTCTTAGAAGTCTATTAAAAACCTGTGTGTTTCAGACACCAAGGTGTGTTGTGGTTGGCTACCTGGAGTTGGAAGCAACTTCTGAGTTGAGGAGGAGGCTATAAGCCCCACGGCTTGCACAAAGCCTATATTGTGCTGTACTGGTGAGAATACAGTGTTTGTGGTGCTTAGCGGTAGGCTCAGGCCACAGTTAGAGAGGGTTCTCTAAATGTCCAATTAGTGGCCAGATGGCCTAGGGTTTATTTTATTGTTGTATTTATACTGACCTTCTGGATGACTAAAGCTGGCTGAGGTCAGTTTAAAAAAAAGCCTTGTCAGAATGGTATATTTGTGCGATCCGTGAGCTGAGTGACCCCCAAGACTGTCCAAGATGGTGACTGGAAGAAAGTAAGCAAGTAAATCTCAGACAATGAAATGTCTCAGTGCCTTTTGCAAAGAAAAAAAGAGAGAAGTTATATCTCTCCGACTATGGCAGCATAAAAACATGATTTTTATGCTACGACAGTGGTAAAACCTAAAAAAAAAAAACACAATGTGTTTGGTATCGACGCGCTCATACTGACCCATGCAATAAAGATTACATTTAATTTATTCCACTTGCAGAATGTTGTAGAAAAAAAAAAAGTAAAACATTTTCAGAATTACTGTTTTTTGTTCATGCTGACTCCCAAAACTGGCATTAAAGGAAATTAAAGAGTGATATGTATCCTTAAATTGTATCTGTGAAATCTACAGATTGTCTAGCAAAAAAAAAAGCCCTAACAGCTGTGTAGATGTAAAAATAAAAGTTATGACCCACAGAATATAGCAACATAAAAACTTGATTTTTAAAACAAAAAATTGTTTTTTGTATAATGGTAACATAAACTATATAGATTTTATATTGCTATAACCGTATCAACTGCAGAATAAAATAAATCTGTCATTTATACTACATTGTAGTCATCATAAAAGCATTTTCAGAATTGCTGTTTTTATCCATTATTATTTAAAAAAAATATAATAAAAAGGGATCAAAATGTCATATGTACCTCAGAAAGGTACCAGTAAATCTACAGCTTATCCTTTTCTTTAAGTGTAATGTATGAATTATTATACTTTTTTAATTAAATATTTATTTTATTTATTATTTTTGTTTCCAACTTCTTCCATTAAGTGATAACTATTTTGACAATAATGTATTAACATTATTAGCATTAAGCTTGGCGGAGGTGTCGGCCTCCTCCTGTCTGACACCTGTTCCTTTGTCCCCACTCCACCTCTGCCTTCTCTCACACTCTCCTCCTTTGAGGTGCACTCTGTCCTCATCTACACCCCCTCCAACCTCCAAGTGGCTGTTGTCTACCGACCGCCAGGTCCTGCCACTGCCTTCCTTGACCACTTTGCTTCCTGGCTTGTCCATTTTCTTTCCACTGACATCCCCACTATTATCATGGAAGACTTCTACATCCCAATCGACACCCCCCGCTCCACTACTAACAACTCCTGTCACTCTCCTCTTCCTTTGGCCTCTCCCAGTGAACCTCTGCAGCCACTCATAAAGATGGACACACACTAGACCTCATTTTCACCCGCCTATCTGACTTCTCAAACTCCTCCCACCCCATATCTGACCACAACCTGCTTACCTTCTCCACCATCTCCACCCCACCTGCTCCTCCTTTCTCATATCCAGTACACCCCCGCAGGAACCTACAAAACCTCAACCCTCACACACTCTCTGACTCTCTTACACCTCTTTCTACCATATCCTCATTTAATGACCCAGACACAGCCACCACTGTCTACAGCCACTCAATCACCACCACCCTGGACTCAGTCGCTCCTCTCACACACAACAGAACCCGCAAAATAAACAGACAACCCTGGCACACAGACTCCACCAAACAGCCGAGTCGAGCTTCCAGAATTGCAGAACGCTGCTGGAAGAAAACCCACTCCACCAACGACTTTGCCTCATACAAACAATCACTATATACATTTAAATCTGCACTCACCTAAGCCAAACAGAATTACTTCACCAATCTCATATCCTCTCTGTTTAACAACCCCAGACAACTATTCAAAACGTTCAACTCTCTCCTCCGTCCACCAACACCTCCTCCCCCATCTCTCCTTTCAGCAGGTGACTTTGCCATTCACTTCCTTCAGAAGATCAACCTCATCAGAGAAAGCTTCAGCCCACATTCCCTAGCACCCTCCCCTATATCTGCAAGCTGCTCTTCCCCCATAACTTGCTTCCCCAATGTCACTCATGACAAACTTTCCTCTCTATTGTCCAAATCCAACCTCACTACCTGTAATCTTGACCCACTGTCATCCCACCTCATCCCAGACCTCAGGGCTTCTATCATCCCAGCTCTCACCCTTCTCTTTAACCTATCGCTAACCTCTGGCATCTTCCCTTCCTCCTTTAAACATGCTACTAGCACTCCAATCCTTAGAAAAAAAACAACCCTTGACCCCTCCTCCCTGTCCAACTATCGCCACATATCACTGATTCCTTTTGCCTCCAAACTCCTTGAGCAGCACGTCTATCTTCAAATGTCCTCTCACCTCTCCTCCAACTCTCTTCTTGACCCACTACAATTTGGTTTCCAACCCCACCACTCTACAAAAACTTCCCTAACCAAGGTCACTAATGACCTAGCAACTGCTAAAGCCTCACACCACTACTCTGTGCTTCTCCTCCTAGACCTGTCCTCCGCCTTTGACACTGTTGACCATTCCCTCCTGCTAGAAATCTTCTCCCTTGGCATCACGGACTTGGCCCTTTCCTGGATCTCCTCAAACCTCACTGATCGGACATTCAGCGTCTCTCAGTCTCGCTCTACCTCCTTCCCCCCCGGCCTCTCTCTGTTGGTGTCCCCCAGGGGTCAGTCCTGGGCCCACTATTCTTTTCTCTCTACACTTTGGCCTGGGTCAGCTCATAGCTTCACATGGCTTTCAATACTATCTGCATACTGACGATACCCAACTCTACATCTCTGGCCCAGATGCTACCTCTCTTCTCTCCCGGATCCCAAACTGTCTGTCATCCATATCCTCCTTCTTCTCCTCCCGTCTCCTAAAACTAAACGTGGAGAAAGCTGAACTCATCGTCTTTTCACCGTCCCACTCTACCCCTCCACCTGATCTCTCTATCGCAGTCAACGGCTTCACACTCTCACCTCTTCCGAAAGTCCGCTGCCTTGGGGTAATCCTGGACTCCGCTCTGTCTTTCAAACCACACATCCAAACCCTCACCTCCACCTGCCGCCTTCACCTAAAAAATATCTCTCGCATCCGCTCATTCCTCAACTTCGACACTACAAAAATGCTTGTCCACGCCCTTGTCATCTCCCGCTTAGACTACTGCAACATCCTGCTTTGTGGCCACCCATCCAACACTCTTGTTCCCCTTCAAACCATTCTCAACTCTGCTGTCCGCCTTATCCACCTCTCCCCTCGCTCCTCCTCTGCCTCTCCCCTCTGCCAATCCCTCCACTGGCTTCCCATTGCCCAGCGAATTAATTTCAAGCTACTAACCATGACCTACAAGGCTCTCCATAACCTCTCCCCTCCATACATCTCTGCCCTAATCTCCCGATATCTCCCCTCAGGCAACCTCCGCTCCTCACAGGACCTTCTCCTCTGCTCTCCTCTTATCAGCTTCTCACACAACCGTCTCCAAGACTTCTCTCGTGCTTCCCCCACACTCTGGAACTCACTGCCCCAACACATCAGACTCTCCTCCACCTTCGCCAGCTTCAAAAGCAACCTGAAAACCCATTTCTTCAGGATTGCCTATAACCCACAATAACCCCACTGCCCCTACTGCACCCCACAAACATGTCTGCCCCTCACCTTTTGTCTCTTCTTTCCTCCTTGTAGATTGTAATCCCTCACAGGCAAGGTCCTCTCGCCCTCTGTTTTACCAATTGCAAGTCATTCATCATTGTACTCGTTTGACATATGTTATGTATGTAACCCCCCTTGAATGTACAGCGCCATGGAATCAATGGCGCTTTAAAATAAATAATAATAATAACATACTCCGGTATGCTAAAACATTACATTCTGTGTCAGTATGACACAGGTTGTTGTCAGGCCTGACAAAAAACTCAATGTATTAAGTTGCAAATCTGATGTGGACTTTGACTTTGCGGCATATTCACAAAATAGGTTGACGTGTTAAAAATGTAAAATCCACACAGTCAATTTCTGTGCTCTGATCCATTGGGAGATATTTTTCCTCTGCATGTGGGTGAGATTCTTAAGAGCTCGTTCATTTTGATGCATCTCTAACTTGCTGCAAATTTTCCACACAGAGACCTGCAGCATATATTTCCTGTGTGCATTTACCTAAACAAGTATCTTAAAGGAATGTTCTCACCATGCATTTTTGCAAAGCCAGGTCTTCACAGCCAGCTTCAGTCTCTCACTTCCTGGTAAGGCTGTGGGCAATTCTGCAGCAGTGATTGATATTTCAGCTCTGCTGTTTCTAGCTGAGACTGTTAGAGGGACAATGGTAATGTAAGGGTTGTAAAAACATTGCACAAGGCTACAGAGCTCTAAAGGGTCAAAGTTTAAGTAACGCTGAAGTTGACACTGATCAAGGCCATTATACCAGTAGAAGTTGGGCTCTGAATAATTAATCCCTTAATTACCGCTCACTGACTTCTGACGGGGGGCGGTGCAGGACTTCAATATCCAGCGATTCAAAAATAAAACGCTGCACACAGACAGGTTGTGTGATTCCCAGCACCGTGCTAGGAACAAAACTATAATTCACAGCTCTGTTCCATTTACCGATCCTGGTATTTATGACTAAAACTCAATATTTATTCAAAGATAGTTATGTCATCATCTTCTGGAACATCATCATAACTCTCCAAACCCTGAATTTCATGGTGAATTTCTTGTGACTCTGTTTTAGAAGCAGTGGCCCCAATCTCTCATGTCTATCAATAACGTTTTCCTTAAATGAGCACCTCTTGTCCAGGTAGCCTCCTACACAAGATAAGACCTATCTAAATGATCTGCTGATGCTAAAGTATGGCATGGGGGGGAGCTGTAGCAATGACTTATGCTAGGTCTTATTTTCAGGGGAGGCCTTATATTTCTAAGCTTGAAAAAAATTGCACTAGGTCTTATTTTCAGGGAAATGGGGTAATAGGTATCCACATGACCATAATAACCTGTAGAATTAATCTAACAAGTTATTTAGCGTGAAATGTGAATGATGTAAAGAAAATACTTGAAATACTCGACAAATACAATAAATACTCGAAAACTACAGCACCTTATAGAATAAGGGACACAGCACTGGAAATAGCATGTCTGACACTAGTTTGTGCTGTCCTCAGTAAGGGGGCATAATCTATGTGATAGGTTCTCTTTAAGGCCTTTTCAGGCCTGTGCTTAAGGGGTAAAAAAAATGGTGCAGACATCCATTGCAACCTCTGCTAAGCCCTCCTGTGACACAAATGTGGTATGCCAAGCAGTTGTTATGACAGCATGGGGTCAGTATGATCTAATGAGGGATCATACTAACCTGTAGAATAAAGATAACGTCCTTTGTGCCACAAAGTTAACTTCATATAAATGACCAGAGGCAAAAAAAAAAATGGCGCAATTGCTTTTTTTCTTCACGTTCCACCACACAAAGAATACTTTTTTTGCTTTTCCAGGACGCTCTATGGTAAAGTAAAAGGTACCTTAAAAATATGTCTTGTCCTGCAAGAAAACAAACCTTCATATGGCTACATAGACAAAAAATTAAAAAGAAATGGGTCTTGGAGGGCAGGGAAGAAAATGGAATTAGATTTATGTACAAAAATTCCTGCAGCGGGAAAGGGTTAAGTGACGCTGTGCAGTGTAATTTTGCTTTTTCATGTTTGTTTTGCCAAAAGATGAGGTATAGCTTATAAATATTTAACCCCTTAAGCCGGAGGCCTGAAAAGTACTTTGACCAGCACATTTTTTTAGTTTTTGCCTCCTTGCATTTTAACAGTCGTAACTTTTCTATTTTTTTCAACTATGCAATTGTATGAGGCTTTGTTTTATGCTAGAGAAGTTGTACTTTTTGGGGGAATAGTTTTAATTATTGCAGAAGTTTTTTTCAAGTTTAAAAAAATCATTAATTATTCTTTTACACCATTCACATTTCACACTTAATTATGTGTTAGATTAATTCTACAGGTTATTACGGTCCTGTGGATACCTGAGATGTGTAGTTTTTAGTGTGTGTAATGTATGTACAATAATTTTTTAGTAAATATTTATTTTTATGTTGTATTTATTTTATTATCATTTATTTTATTTATTTTTTCTACAGTTTTTTTTTTATATTTTTTAATTATTTTTTTTTTAAATCCCTGAAGGGATAACTATTTTTCATTTTTTTTTATACACGTAGTAATGTATTAACATAATTATAGAGGCTAATACATTATAATCTGTGTCAGTTGGACCCAGGCTGCAGTCAGGGCAGCACACAGTCTACGCTGATCACTGGCTTGTTACACAGACAGCCCTACAGTAGGGCTACTCTACGTCCCCAGGGCTGACTGTGGAGACATTCCTTGGGCTCTGTCGGGTCACCAGAAGTCCTGGTCACCCGACAGAGCAGGGGAAACCCTTTGATTATGCTGCAGTCACTAATGACGGTAATCAAAGGGTTAAGCTCCAAGGAGCGGAAGTTTCCTCTGCTTCCCAGCACTTGCAGAGACTGTGCTAGGAACATGACTGTGAAGTACAGCTCTAGAAGACGCGAAACCCCTATGTCTGCAGCGACGTCAAAAGACATTGCTGCAGACGAACGACCTGAAATGCCTGATGGCAAAAGACGGCGGACGGTCGTTAAGGGGTCAATTGTATATATTGGTATCTGTGAATGGACAGAAGTACTTTGCACACATCCATACACATTTTTCTCTCTCAGGATAGATTGTATCACTCATGTCTCTGGTTTGTTGCCTGAAGCTGCAACCATAATAATGGTTTCAACATTGACTTAATAATATGAACTGCTTACAGCATGAGTCACAGTCTTGGGAGAGAGTTTGGGTTTTCCATACCGCCCGCTGATTGGTTGGTCACTTCAGTCTTTTTCTTCTCTGCTATTGCCAAGTCAGCAAAATAGGAGAGAAAGGCAGCTTTGTTTCATAAAACTAGACATGTGTCTTCTAAACATTGCTCATTGTGTAACAAATAACCTTTTGTCTTCAAAACTGTAATTTTAACCTTTTTTGTTATAAAGTATGTGTGGAAGGCCTGGATTTCCTTCTACATCTGTAATTTCAAGCTGCCAATTTTGGTCTGCATTAAGCACAAATGTATCAAAATAGTTTTATTTTATTATAAAATTGGCAGATAATCTAATAAGGGATTTCCAACTTATAAATGTATTTTTACCGTATCTGATTATTGCTGATGCAAGGCAGTAGTCAGCTGTTATTTCCAGCTTACTTGTTAGGCCCATTCCCACAGTGGATTTCAGCTGCTCCAAAAACATCTACTTGTATTTTTTCAACAATAGAATAGAATACACATATAGATTGTACAAAAATTGCATAAGATTAAGAGCACTGGTCAATAATTTGAACAATCAGATACCAAACAACAGTTTGTAAGTCAACCATTTTATAACAAGTACTGTAGTCAAAGAACAAGTAAGTGGAAGACTATAGGAATAATTACAAATTATATTGTTTGTATTTAACAAGATACACATCCAAATAAGTCCGGTATTGGTACCTTTGTGTGTGTGGAATGTTGAGTAGACAACTACTGAAATTCAGTCAACTAAACTTCAGCTAGGCTTTATTTTAGGGTTATGGTGGATATAGACAGACCTTAATAATCGGGAAACATTACTATTCTGTGGTTGACTAGATCATTACAGTCCAATCGAAAGTATACAAAATTCTTGTACGCAACTCCTTAAAAAACTGGGGAAGGGGCAGGAAAAATGGGGGGGAGGGTAGGAAGGGGGTATCTGGTCACATCGGTAAGGCCATCACCATATTGTTAGAGATGGGCAATTATATTTGTGTGAACTTGTAATTTTCCATCCATTCTGACCAATGTAGGAGAAATTTTGAGGATTTTCCCTCTCTAAATGCTAAGATTTTTTCATACATTCAGTTTGTGGAGACGATTTCTGAGACTTCGGCAATTGTGGGAGGGGATATAGATTTCCATTTTCTAGTAATGGCCAATTTGGCTGCTAGGAGGATGTGGCATACTTACTTTCTGTTTATTAGAGGGACAATGTTTATGCCAATCAGGAATAGAGCGAACTCTGGGGAATGTGGGCATTGTATTTGAGCATATTTAGAAGATAGTGTTGTGATGTTTCTCCAGAATTGTGTCAGTAGGGGGCAACTCCAAAAAATGTGAATAAGAGACCCTTGAAGGCCACACCCTCTCCAACAAACTGCAGGATGAGAAGGGTATAAAAACGATAAACGGAGAGGAGTGTAATACCATCTGGTTAGGAGTTTCTGATATTGTTCCTTAAAACTAGTGTAGGATGAAGAATAGTGAGCCCAACATAAAGCTGTTGTCCATTGAGATTCCGAGAATGAGATGCCCAGTTCCCGTTCCCACTTAAGAATATCATCTGTCTTGACAAAATCAAGGTTGTTAGTAATTATGCTGTATAAGATTTTAGAGCTTTTTTGAGATTTAGAGAGTTTGTGGTCAAGAATAGATAACATCTACTTATATTTAATGGGAACCAACATTATAGCATGTTAGGCGTAGACCACTATATTGGCATGATACAGTGTATACATTTTATAGTTGAAATGTGCATGTAATAATAATGATGACTTGCTCTTTAATTGGTGCTACTGGTGCTTTAAGCACCAATATTATGTGTTGCCTGCAGCCAGTAAGAGGAGTAGCAGAGGACCCTGAAAAGGAGATAGGGCTTCAGGCATATAAGGGGCCTCTCATCATATGTTAGTAAGTCAGTTCAGATGGTTAGAAAGTTCTGCTATTAGTTGGTGTTAGGCTATGTTCACAGCTTAAAATGGGACGTATATACGTCCCAGTCATTACGATAATCCACAGTTCTCATAGAGAACTATGGATTACGTCTCCTCTCCGGGGAGCGGGGAGAGAAGTGACATGTCAATTTTTAACGGGGTATACACGCCAATCATAATGCATGTCTTTGGGGCCGGCAGGCTGCCCCCTCCCCCCCCCCCCCGCCACCGAGCACATGGCGTAATTGCGGGCAAAATACGTCCCGCAATTATTGCCGTGTGAACATAGCCTTAGACGGTTCAGTTGTCCAATAAGGGGTTGCCTGCACACCAACCAGGCTTGGGGCAGGGAGCAGACATAGGACCTAAGAGAGGAAAATATTTACAGAAAGAAAGAGAGACAGGAGGAAGGAATAAAGGAGGGAACAGGTTAGTAAGGAGGTTGAAGCAGCACTGAAGCAACTTGCCAGGTTTCTCCTATTCCTAAAGTGACATGTGTATAGGCCTTATAGTTGGGGAAGGGCTGGAGGACAGCCAGAGATGTATGAGGAGATAACCTGCTTATCTGTGAAAGTGAACAGTCTTTCTGAGTGTTGTATGTAACTGGATGCACTAAAAAGAGTACCTTGAATAAAGCCTGCCTCAGCAAACAGGACATACACTATCCCCAGTGAATTGAACTAATCAATGTCCAGATTCACAGCAAAGGATAAAATCTGTGGCAGAAATGGGCATGGATTTCACAAGGAGGATTTTGTGATAGCGATATTGACAAACAATTGTCTTCACAAAGAGGCATTTCCATCTCATGAACTGTTAGAATATCCTAACAATATTCCCTCATTTTATAAGCTGTGGAAGTCTGACCTCTGAGACCCACCACCATTCTTTAGAATGAAGGGGTCACAGCAATAATTCAGTGGAACTGCAGCCAAGCTCCATCCAAGATTCTAATTACGAGGAGATATTAATAAGTAGCTGGACTTTAATATTTTCCACAGACATAAATAAACAGTGTTGCTATGGAAACCAGTATTAATGGAGTTTTCTCAATTCAAAAATTAGATTTCTACATGTGTGGCCAGGTAATTTAAGACTTTTTTTCTGAGTACATTAGTCTTTTGACATTACCTTGGTCAGGAGATGATAGAGTTTTTAGCTGCTCTGAGTGCATACAGGTTTCTCTGATTACCGTCCTGCTCTCTCTTCCTGATTAGACATAGAGCAGGAAATGACGTCACCATAGGTAGAGCTCACGATAGGAGCAGGCTTAGAGAAATACCCTTTAAGGACTGTCTAGTAAATAAATTTATGATGACATGTCAACAAGATTAGGAACATTAGGAGATCAGTGTCTATAATTTTCAACTAGATTTTTGTGTCAACACAAGAAAACATTGATGCTGTCCATGATGGGATTTTGGACAATATACAAATCAAACGCACATCAAATGTCTTTTTCATATTGTTCATAATGAACTGGAAATAAGAAATCTATCCGCAAGATACCCAAATGTCTCGGTGCTGGTCAAAAGCAACTTCTCTATAGATTTGCAATCAATTTAACAATAGAAAAACTTTTTGGATCACTTTGTTACCATGGATAAAACCTGAACTTATCATTATGATCTAGAAACTAGAGAAATATCTAAGGAATGGAAAGATACTGGTTCTTCTTAGCCCAAAAAGTTTTGTCTGCTGGAAAAGTTCTTGCCATTCTCTGGGATAAAGATGGCATTATTTTACTGGATTACTTAAGTCAATTATGGAGGAATATTACACATCTCTACTAACCCTTTAAGCACCAGACCTGAAAAGGCCTTAAAGGGGTTGTCTCATCTCAAAGTTTCATAGGATGCATGAATGAAATTAATGCTGATTTGCTCTGTCACTTCCTGGTCAAGCTGTCTGTAATTAGCATATGAGCTCTGTGTATTCAGACTTCTCTGTTTATTAGTCTAGATTAGATAAATTACCTTCTCTGAG
Organism: Phyllomedusa bahiana; assembly: GCA_025379985.1. NCBI lineage: Eukaryota > Metazoa > Chordata > Amphibia > Anura > Hylidae > Phyllomedusa > Phyllomedusa bahiana. The sequence goes on along the minus strand of JAODAL010013618.1, from coordinate 74,728 downwards.
GTCCAGAGAAGCTGCTGAGCTAATGTAAACAGTAGAGTTATTACTGTCTTTTGTCTGAAAAATCAGATAACACACAAGCTCTCACTGCTGGATGTGACCTGTGTGATGACGTCACTCCCTGCTATCAGATAGAACAAACAGCAAGGGTTAAAGAGTACACAGGTCGGTCACTTGAGAAACTAGAAAGCCCTCAGAAGGTGATAAAATCAATTGTAGTTCCTTAATAAAAAAAGATGAACAAAGCAATATATTTGGAATGTCTTCATTTAGTGTTCCCTACATTTTGAAAGCTATTCTTTGTAGTGAGACAACCCTTTTAATGACCAGCTACATTTTTGGCTTTTGCCTCCCCGCATTTCAGCAGTCATAACTTTTTTACATTTTTTTTCAGTTACACCGCTGTATGAGGTTGTAACTATTTTGGTGAAGTTTAAGGACACATAAAAATCGTGAAAATAAAAAATATGTTTCTCTGCATTCGTTTTTTTTCTGATCGCTTACATTTCACACTAAACAACGTGTTTATTTTACAGCTTATTTGGCTGTGTTCACAAGACGTTTTACGGATCCGTTTTTTACCACTGAAAACTGCATCCAAAAAGCGGATCCGAAAAATGCAAGAGCAGATCCTTTTTTTGGATACGTTTTGTATGCTTTTAAGTTGCGTTTTACGGATCCGCTTTCTCTCTCTCTCCCTCTCCCTCTCTCTCTCCCTCTCTCCCTCCCTCTCTCTCCTCGCTCACCGCCAATCCCACGATCTTGCAGCCACGGTTCACCCGCTGATCCAGCCCCCTGCAGCCACGGCTCACCCGCCGATCCAGTCCCCTGCAGCCACGGCTCACCTGGCGATCCAGCCCGCTGCAGCCACGCTCACCCGACGATCCATCAGCTGTGCACTGCGCTTTTCGGATGCGCTTTCAGGAACCAAAGCGCCGGCAATACGTACCCACAGTGTGGAGCGCTTTTGGACAGGTGCCAAAAGCGCACTCCATTATTCCCTATGGGCTTTCACTTGCGTAGAACGCAAGAAGAATTGACATGTCAATTCTTAAAGCGGATCCGAAAAGCGCAGTGCAGGAGAGCCCTCAAAAGCGCATCGGCGATCTCCCGTGAGAACAGCGATGCGCTTTTGCCATTGAAAGCAATGTTAATCACACTGACAATTGTTAGATCCGTTTTGCGGATCCGCTTTGCTTGCGCAAAACGGATCCAAAAGCGGATCGGCAAAACGTCGTGTGAACAAGCCCTTTCGGATCGTGAGGATAAATACAATGCATATGTTTTTTGTGTATGCATGATGTTTGCACATTTTTTTGTATTAAATATTTATTTTTATTATTTTTTTACACTTTTTTAATTTATTTTCTAAACAATTAGAATTACTTTTTGAACAATGCATTAAATGTATGAGCTAAAATTGATTGTGTTACGAAAATTGTATTACTTTGAAAACCTATAGTTTTTTTGTAGTGACCAACTGTCTATCAACACTTCTTTGTATTCTCAGAATCAGCTGGGGACTCCAGAGCGCAGTTACCAACTGATCAAAAACTTAAGGCCTATATTAGCAAAAGGCTATCACATTGTGGGAGGAAAATCCCACTTTAGCTCCACAGCTACTACTTACAGTACATAAGGGATTCAGAACTGTTAAACTTTTTCTAAATGTGAGTGCCCCCTCTTTTCTCATATCTCCATCTGCAATAATATCACCCATAAACTTCACTTTTCTCAAGGTTTTTAAAAATCTGCAACATATGAACAAGCCAGCGAAAGAAGGTCTTCTGTAAGACACGTGTGTGCATAGCCTGCATGTTCTATGACTATGAACTGCAAAGGCCTTAGGCTTGGTTCTTATTCGTGTTAGAGGTTCATTTCAAGGCCTCGGTCACAGATCTTGTAAAAAATTACAGAATAATGCAGTATACAGCATTATTTTTTTTGTTAAAATTACAGACGCCACGATGGAAAGCTGACAGATTCCATTGTAGTCTGTAGGCTTTGTTGGGCATCGTTGGTGTCCAGGCTCAGACTGGCCCACAGGGGAAACCCCAGTGGCCCCTGGACATGGTGGGCCCCTGGTCATATCAGGCCGGGGGTGGCTTCTCAGGGAGAAGGGTAGAGGAAGATTGGCAGAATGCAAGAGACATGTGCATTACGTGTACACTTGCTTTAGGGTGGGCCCCACGAATCAGCTTTACTGGTGGACATCAAGAATCAACTCCACTGGTGGGCCTCAAGAATCAACTCCACTGGTGGCCCCAGGAATCAACTCCACTGGTGGCCCCAGGAATCAACCACTGTGCCCCAAAGAACATCCTGGTGGACCCCAAGAATCAACTCCACTGGTGGACCCCAAGAATCAACTCCACTGGTGGACCCCAAGAATCAACTCCACTAGTGGACCCAAGAATCAACTCCACTGGTGGGCCTCAAGAATCAACTCCACTGGTAGACCTCAAGAATCAACTCCACTGATGGGCCATAGGCAACCCAGTCCAACACTGCTGGTGTCTATTGGGTCTATTGTGTATCCAGTGCCTTCTCTGTGACAGAGGCTCCAAATGGAACCTCTAATGGACATATAAACCTTAGTTACACCACGCACCACCATATGGTGCTACAGAGGGACATTGTGTTTCTACCTGAGGCAGTGATCCCAGGAAAGAATACCTCTGTAGTAAAGCGTATCATGGAGCAAGCCACACATTTTTTTTGTCACAAATGCCTTCTAAATTCATAAGAACAATGTCCTTGTACCTTTCTATGAGTATGACATAAGCACCTAGAAAGTACACTGTGGACTTAAAGATTTCTATAGATGCCATATTTCATACCCATATTGAACAGTGTATATGGGTATTTAGCAGAAATCTTGTCCTCCAGCACTCAATGATAAAACTGGAAAAGTCGCACACAGCAATGACGCAAAGTCATTATAATTAATAGATTTTGCAAACAAGGTGTTCTGCCGTGATGTAAGTGTGTTTACTAAGAAGCTCTCCAGTGCCAAACTACAACACTGTGACAACAGTGACACTTGCCAAAAGTACTGACATCATTATGTAAATGGATTTGCCTTCGTTCTCATTTTATGTTAATGAAAAACAATCAACCATCCTTACATTTAATGAATTAGGCATTCATCATCTATCCATACTGATCCTCCTGTAACAGTTTGGCAGTTTTTATGCAACCAGGAATTTGCCAAGGTCCTAGTCCCTGGATTGTAAGCAATGTACGCAAGGTATTTGGCAGAGACTATACATTTTTTCTTTTATTATTTCAAAATGCAATATAGAGTATATTTTGAAAAATGCCCTAATGCTGATTTTTATGATTGTCTTTACCCAGCAACCATATGTAAATATGAGAACATAGCCTATCCACATAACTTGTTTGTATATCTTTTGGTTTTTTTAAACCTGTTCCTGATGGGGTCATTTACCTTCCTCCCTGACAGGCTCATTTTTGAACGCGGGTTTGAACGTTTTTTCGCACTTGGTTATTCTACTAATTTCTTTGCCTTTTTTTCTTGGCCAGTTAAGGCTTTATTTTTATGTAATTCTTACAGATTTTTGAAAATATTAGAGAGGTCAGTAAAAATAAAAAAATAAAAAGTTTTTTTTTCACTTAAAAAAAAATTATAAGCAAACAGTAGCACCAAAATAAGATTTGTAATTGTAGCATTTTACCTTTATGGATGTTTTTATATAGGTGATGCATTGGTTTATGATTGTCAGGGATGGGGCTACAAATAGAGGTCTGAGCTGTTTTATTCATTTATATATTTTTGTGTGTTTATTTTTTTTAAATTAATTTTCATTATAAATTTTTGTCCCAACTTCCTCTTGTAAAGTCAGCCTCTGGGGGGGCATTTTTGCATATCCTTTTTTTTCTGGGGCTGATGTATTAGTCTCAGGTACAGGTCAATAAAACAGCCCCTTAAACTCACTGCAGACCTGATATGGGTCATATTAGACCCAGCAATTCCTGCAGTTACTGAGCCCTGATACTCACATGCAGGGGCGTCGCTAGGCTGTTTTATTCGGGGCTCGGGCCCCGAATAAAACTCCCTGTGCCCCGAGTCTCCTGGGCTCCAGGCCGCTGCCGTGGGCTTGGAGCACCGACTGGCCCTTCAGCTGCATGTGCGTCAGCTGGACGCACACCCAGCTGCGGGCTTCTGCAGAGCAGAGAGCGAGCGCTCCCTGCTCCGCAGACAGTGTCGGACCGGCTCCGGGTCCGACACTGCGGGGCCGCCGGGTCCTCACAGCGCTGAGGACCCGCCGTGGCCCCGTGCGCCTCAGCCGGCAGCGTCGCGATGATGTGATGTCATCGCGACGTTGCCTCTCCTCGGGCGCACGGCCTTTGACGGAGGAGCGCGGGCTGAAGAGGACAGAGCGCGCTCGCCGGGGGAGTTAAGGTGAGTATTAATGTTGTTATTTTTAAAGCGTTTACCTACCTCAGTGCCTCTATATACTGCCTGTGCCCCTATAATGCCTGCCTGTGGCCCCCATATCCCTGTCTGTGGCCCCATATTACTGCCTGTGGCCCCATATACTGCCTGTGGCCCCCTATACTGCCTGTCGCCCCCTATACTGCTGTGCCCTATAATGCCTGCCTGTGGCCCCCATATCCCTGCCTGAGGCCCCATATACTACCTGTGGCCCCTATAATGCCTGCCTGTGGCCCCCATATCCTGCCTGTGGCCTCCATATCCCGCCTGTGGCCCCATATACTGCCTGTGCCCTATAATGCTGCTGTGGCCCCCATATACTGCCTGTGGCCCCCATATCCCTGCCTGTGGCCCCATATTACTGCCTGTGGCCCCCATATCCCTGCCTGTGGCCCCATATACTGCCTGTGCCTGTAATGCCTGCCTGTGGCCCCCATATCCCTGCTGTGGCCCCATATACTGCCTGTGGCCCTATAATGCCTTCCTGTGGCCCCCATATCCCTGCCAGTGGCCCCCATATTACTGCCTGTGGCCCCATATCCCTGCCTGTGGCCCCCATATACTGCCTGTGGCCCCATATCCCTGCCTGTGGCCCCCATATACTGCCTGTGCCCTATAATGCCTGCCTGTGGCCCCATATCCTGCTGTGGCCCCATATACTGCCTGTGCCCCTATAATGCCTGCCTGTGGCCCCCATACCCCTGCCTGTGGCCCCATATTACTGCTGTGCCCCCATATCCTGCTGTGGTCCCCATATTACTGCCTGTGGCCCCATATACTGCCTGTGGCACCCATATCCTTGCCTGTGCCCCTATAATGCATGCCTGTGGCCCCATATGCTGCCTGTGCCCCCCATATCCTGCCTGTGGCCCCCATATCCCTGCTGTGGCCCCTATATCCCTGCCTGTGGCCCCATATGCTGCCTGTGCCCCCCATATACCTGACTGTGCCCCCCATATACTGCCTGTGGCCCCATATCCCTGCCTGGGGCCCCCATTTGCTGCCTGTGGCCCCCATATCCCTGCCTCAGTGCCCCTATATTCTGCCTCAGTGCCCCTATATACCTTCTTGTGGCCCCTTTATACTGCCTCAGTGCCCCCATATACTGCCTGTGGCCCCATATACTGCCTGTGCCCCCCCTATATACTGCCTGTGGCCCTATATACCTGCCTGTGGCCCCTATATTACCTGCTGTGTGCCCCATATACCTGCTGTGGCCCATATACTGCTTCAGTGCCCCTAGCTACCTAACTGTGGGGACTGCTATACTATAATTAAGGAGTTGCTGGAAATGTGAGGATTCTAAAGATATTTGTGTCCAAATCCTCAGGGACGAGTATTGGCGGGAGCAATCAGCATGAAGGTGTGAACCGGATGGAGAAGAGAAGGGAAGGTGAACAACGCTGATCAGAAAGACGTCTCCTGTGAGTCACTAAATGTAACTGCAGTGTAATCACTTATATGTCTGCAGAGCTCTACATACAACTAGTAAACTACCACTATATGGTCACTATATGGCAGTGGTATATGTCTTCAGAGCCTGTGTACAGCTGTGGGGTCTGGCAGGATTATTTGATCCTTATGTAGTAATAGTTTTGGGTCTTGGTTTTGTAGGAGGGTTTTAGTAACAATCACTTGTCTGGTAGATTTGCTCCATGTATCGGTGTATGTTTTGGTGACTGTTTAGGGGTATTGTCATATGAAGGTGAGAAGTTCTGAAAAAGTAAATTTGTCATTGGTGATTTTTACTGTACAGTGACTGCTGAGGAGATGGACAGGATCTGTGTGGGATGTGCAGAAAATTAGTGACAGGAACACAAGGTTTTTCCTGTAAAAAAACATCCACAGTTCACAATGAGGCGTGAAAAATGTTGTGTGAACCCAGCCCTACCCAGAAAAACACAAAGGGCCCGAGCCCCGGATGTTTTAGAACCCTAGCAACGCCCCTGCTCACATGACTGCCAGAGATTGAAGCGGGAAACCTGAAGGCTTCTGGCTGAGGTGTATGTACAGTGATTATTGAGCACTCTGTATAAAGCAATTAGGAAGGCAGGGACAATAATAAACCATCCCTGCCTTCTCACTGGAGAGCCTGGCTGCTGCTTACAGCCGGCTCTCCACTCCCAGAGCTGTACTATCACCATGTAGCTGCAAACTCTGCATGGACGACCGTATAAGGGTTAAAAAGGTGAAAAACAGGGGGCTCCTTAGACTTCTTCGGAATAGCTATATGATCATTCCTGCGCACAACCCATAGGATCTCTTTTCCTCCACAGGGGAGCCGTGACAGATATTCAGATGAAATATGACATATGCCAACATATTTATTTATATAATAGTAAAGGAAATCACTATGTCTGTAAAATTTTACATACCGCTTATAAGAATAATTTAATTAAATAAGAATTCTGGTAATGAACAAGTTTTGAATTCTTCTTCTGTTGTTTTTTTACAGCTAGAATGACTGTAAAAATAAGAATATTTAATCTAAAGCTTGACAACATATATCCCTGAAGAATGCAAATCAGATCGTCAGGGATGTGCGAGACATAACGGAGCCTTTAACCTAATTTATAGTCAATGCAGTTACAAGGTGTAAATTTGTATTCACATATGTTAAAAAGGTGCTAATTCTGGAAATGCTGTAAAAATCAATGTATGAAAAAAGTACACTCTCTTTAAATTCTATGGAGTTACGTAACAGAACATAAATGGAAAACACTTGGGGTGACATGCATGATTTTAGGCGCCAAGGCGCCATTTTTTTTTGTTAAACTGTATTTTTATTGAGAGTTTTTGTAATAAACACACATAAAAGAAAAGATACTTTGAAATTCTCGTGTCAGTGCTATACAGAACATTTGTAAATATCAGTAAAGGTGACATCATAAGTACTGTTGATTCAAACTAAGATATCAAAAAGCATGAGTGATATAAACCTCTAGTATGTTTAGCACTAAAGGTCAAAAATACACTTAATACACAAAGCCTGACGATGAGGACAGAATAGATCAGTGCAAAAGCCGTATTCCATAACTGAATTGCAGCCCCCAAATCTTAATCCCAGTAGATCCACAAAATTGTTATCTAGGGGTCCAAAGTAAGAATTTAAACATCCCACAACGACCAGACTGCCTCAGATCTATCTATTGTATTATTCTGGATTGCGGTGAGTTGCTCCATTGTTCTAATATCCTTAATTCGTTGGGTCACTCCCAGGAGCATTGAGGGATCTTTACGTTTCCAGTGAGTTGAGGTCAAGCATCTAGCAGCTGTAAGGATATGGAGACTGACCCTCATTAGCTTCTTGTTAATTAGGTCAGGAAGCACATTGAATAGACAAAATAATGGATATTGGGGAGTGGAAATGCCTGTCACCTTATGAATTAACGTACACAGGCGCCATTTTTTTGCGCACATTTGTGGTGTAGAATGCACTGAACCTGTTCTACTGCGGGTCATAGACTTAAGGCGAAATGTCTGAAAATTGCCCGCGCCGCGGCAGTTTTTAAGCACATTAAATCATGTAAATTTGGCGCATTGCAAAAATACGGCAATAGCGATCATGGTATGTATGTAAGCGCCCAAAAGGGGCCCGATAAAAAAAAAAACCCCCCCCCCTTTTTTTGGGGGGAAAAAAAGGGGGGGGCCCAAATTTTGGGCCCCCTTTTTTTGCCCCTTTAAAAGGGGCCCCTTTTTTGGGGGAAAAACCCCCAAAAAAAAAAAAAATTTTTTTCCCCCCCCCCCCCAAAAAAAAAAAAAAAGGGGTGTAAAAAAAATTTTCCCCCCCCCCCCCCCCCGGGGGGGTTTTTTTTCCCCCCCAAAAAAAAAACCCCAAATTTTAAAAAAAAATTTAAAACCCCCCCCCCCCCCTTTTAAAAAATTTAAAAAAAAACCCCGGGGGGTTTTTTTTTTCCCCCCCCCAAAAACCCCCAAACCCCAAAAAGGGGTTTTTTTCCCCCCCAAAAAACCCCCTTTTCCCGTGGAAAAAATTGGGGGCCCCAAAGTTTTTTCCCCCCCCCCTTTCCCAAAAATTTTTGGGGGAAAGGGGTTTGGCCCCTTTCCCCCCCTTTTTTTTCCCCCGGGCCCCCGGGGGTTTTTTTCCCCAAACCCCAAAAAGGGGTTCCCCCAACCCCATTTTTTTGGGGAAAAAACCCCCCCTTTGGGTTTTTGGGGGGGCCCCTTTTAAATTTTCCCCCCCCCCCCTTTTTTGGGGCCCTTTTTGGGGGCCCCCCCCCCCTTCCCCAAAAAAAAAATTTTTGGGGGGAATTTTTCCTTTTTTCCCCTTCCCCCCCCCGGGGGGGGCCCCCCCCCAAACCCCTTGCCAAAACCCCCCAAAAAAAAAAAAAAAAACCCCCCCCCGGGGTTAAACCCCAAATTTTTTAAACCCTTTAAAAAAAAAAATTTTTTTTGGGGAAAAAAAAAAACCTGGGGGGTTTTCCCCCCAAATTAAGGCTTTGGGGGGAAAAAAAAAAATTTTTTAAAAAAATTTTGGGGGGGGTTTGGGGGGAAACCCCCTTGAAAAAGGGGGGGGGGGGGGGGGGAAAAAAAAATTTGGGGGAAACAAAATTTTTTGGGAATTTTTTTAAAAAAAAAACCCCTTTAAAAACCCCTTTTTTAAAAAGGGGTTTTTTGGGGGAAAAAAAACCCCCCCCGGGGGCCCCCTTTAAAAAGAAAAAGGGAAGTTTTAAAAAAAGTTTTGGGTTTTTTTTTTTGGAAAAGGTTTTTTCCGGGGGGAAAAAATTTTTGTTTTTTTTTTTTTTGGGGGGTTTTTGGGTTTTGGGTTTGGTTTTTTTTTTGGTTTTGGGGGTTTGGGGGGGGGAAAAAAAAATTTTTTTTTGGGGGGCCAAAATTTGGGGAAAAGGGGGGGGGGAAGGGGGGGGGTTTTTTGGGGGGGGGGAAAAATTTTCCCGGGGGAAAAAATTTTTTTCCCCCCCCCGGGCCTTTTTCCCCCCCCAAAAAAAATTTTTTTTAAAAATTTTTTTTTTAAAAAAGGGTTTTTTTTTTAAAAAATTTTTTTTGGGGGGAAAAGGGGGTTTTTAAAAAAAGGGTTTTTTTTAAAAGGGGAAATTTTTAAAAAAAAAAATTTTTTTTGGGTTTTAAGAAAAAAAAAATTTTTTTCAAAAAAAAAATTTTTTTTTTGGGGATTTTTTATTTTTTTTTTTTAAAACCTTTTTAAGGGGTTTTTGGGGTTTTTTTTTTTCCCCCCCCCAATTTTTTTTTGGGGGTTTTCCCCCCTTTTTTTTTTTTTTTTTAAAAAAAAAATTTTCCCCTTTTTTTAAAAAAAAACCTAAATTTTGGTTTTTTTTATTTTTTTTTCCTTTTTTTTTGGGGCCAAAAAAAATTTTTTTGCAAAAAAACCCCCCTTGGGAAAAAAAATTTTTTTTTTTTTTTTTAAAAAAAAAAAAATTTTTTTTTTTTTTTTGGGGGGTTTTTTTTCCCCCCTTTTTAAAAAAAAGGGAAATGCCCAAAAAAAAAAAAAGGGTTTTTAAAAATTTTTTTTTTGGGGGGGGGGTTTTTTGGGCCCCTTTTTTTTTTTTTTTAAAAATTTTTTAAATTTTTTTAAAAAAAATTTTTTAAAATTCCCCTTTTAAAAATTTTTGGTTTTTTTTTCCCCCCAAATTTTTTAAAAAAAAAAATTTTTTTAAAAAAGGGGCCCCAAAGGGGTTTAATTTTTTCCCCGTTGGTTTTTGGGGGTTTTTCGGCCTAAAACGTTGGCATACAGGAGAGTTGATAGTTGACTCAAAGATTGCAAGGTGTCCAGGTCATGTGGCTGCAAAATAAACTCAATTCCTCACCTCTCTAAGATTGTGCTTGACAGTAGGAATAAGGTATTTGTGCTGATATGCTGTGATAGGTTTTCGGCAAACCTGGTGCTGTGCATTGTGACTAAACGTCCCCACTTTTTTCTGTCAAAAGGACATTGTTGCAGAAATCTTGTAGTCTTTTAATATGCAACTATTCAAACTTAGACTGTGTTGCCATGTTCTTTTTTAGATATAAAAAGCTTTCTTCTGGCAGTCTTTTCATATACATTAAACCATAGTTGTTCAGTCTTTTTCTAATTGTGCTGTGATCAACTTGCATATTCTGAACTTGGGATGAATTTTCTGGTAGTTCCACTCCTGGGAAGACTGTCAACTGTCTTGAATGTTTTCTACTTGTTAATAATCTTTCTCACTATAGAATAATTGTTTCTCTAAGATTATTGCCGATGTCCTTCCTCCTTGTCATTGTGTTAACACATTATTGAATGCTCCAGACCAGTAAACTACCAAAACTGCTGCTTTTATAGCTGTGATCACACTTCCTGAATCTCAGTTAGACCTTCTAAGAACCAGATTTTTTTTATTATGCCCTGATATGTAAAAGAATAGAATTTCTTTTTCTCATGAATGTATCTTACAGCCTCTGCCAAAACTGAGAAGAAAGGTAAGGTATTGAACTGTTAACAAAAAAAACCCTTTATGATTACATACTAGCAGTTTTGGACTTGGGTGCCGGTGGGGTTGATTATGGTGGTCCACCAGTAGAGTTGATTCTTCGGTCCACCAGTTGAGTTTTATGGCCGACCATACAGCTATTATACATGATAGTACACAGCTGTTATACTTTGCCTCTTGATTTTTGCCTCTGTCTGCCTCTCCCAAGGATCAATTTACAGTTTAAAAGCAACTCCAAATCTTACATGCTGAGGATCCCACCAGGGGTTTAATCTGTACCCCTATGAGCCAGCCTGAGACTAAATACCACACCTGCACAACATGCAACCTGCAAACACGACCATAAAGGTGTGGGGCCTAAGCTAACCCCATCATAAATAGGCATTCCTCTACAGTTTGGGGATATTCCGGGTTGGTGTAGGTATGTTTCAGGGTGGCTTTGACCCACACTTCCTGCCACATTGCACAGGTCTGTCATACACCTACTCTGAATAGTTTTAGTTAAAATCTTTGAAAAAATCCTTTAATAGGATTTATCTGCACAGCTCCCTTCTATATGCCCTAATGCCCTAACAGCCAAACCCACATCTCAACTGGCTGATGCATCTAGGTACTGGAAAGCGTGGTACCTACACTGGCAAAATACTTCATGTGGCATTATGTTCTCCATGATTTATTTGCATGCCATGTAGCAGATTTCTTATGAAGGGTGCAGCACCCATACCTAAGTTGCCGTGGTTGTGGGTGCTTTTTTATTATTGAAAGTGCAACTGCATTCTACTGTTTGATATTTAACATGATCTTCATCATGACTTCATTACGGCCTTATGATAATTAGTTATTGGTAGGTTTTCTGCTATGATCGGAAAATATATTTTTCCTCTGCTTTATAGCTGAATAATTTACGTTCAGACTCAAATGAACCATGTGACCTATTACATATAGTATCAAAAGCATTCACTACTATCAGATCCAACATACAGTGATCATACACAAGGAAACACACAAAATAATTCACACACAAAATACTATAGTGCTAAATCGATCAGTGGATAAATATGTTATTAAATAGTCCAAATAATTTGTACAAACTTTGAGAATTATGAAAAGTAAGCAGACATAATTACCAAGCTGGCATTTAATGAATATACTGCTAGTTATGTCTACCATTAGCCTTAATGACACCTTTTTATTCTAGCACCACGTGTTCTTCTCCAGAGAAAACAGGCTTGTGGCACACTTACACAATGTAGTAATGGATGTAATGTAGGTCAGTATATATAGGTCAATTCATTGCTACATTTTCTGCTGCATATGTTTCAGTCATCAGATTGCATGGCCGTCTAAAAACTTCTGCTGTTGCAATCTCAAGTTAAATACCGACATATGCAATTTGACACTTTAACATACTTACTGCTGATCCTTTCTCAGAAGAAAATTAAAGCTAATGAGGTCGGTGATATATATTTTTATCTTTGCCTTGCAGAGGAATTTTGGTGTCTCTAAAAAGATGATTATAATATAAACATATATCCATTTGCTTATCGGATTTCACTAGTCCTGCACAGAAAATAGCAATGTATACATTCTTTTGCCTGTCATGGTTAGTTTCAATTTATAGCCTAAATTATCAAGTGCTGGCATCAGGTAAATACTGTGGAGGGCCTAGTACCTGAAATAAATTATTCAAAGTTCCTGCTTTGGTATTCTTTGTGAAATATTATAAATATTACGAAGCTAAATCAAATACACCAAATGAGCTGAACTCCTTTCTGCTGCAGCAATTTCTATTTATGTCTAAGAGCAATAACTGGGCTTGTTTTTTGCGGGACAAGATATACTGTACTTTTCAATGGTTACGAATAACGGCCATTTGCTGAGCCTGAAACGCGTAAACTGCTTCACTTTTTGGATGATTTTATATGCTATTTTAATAGTTTTTCAATAAAGAGAGTGCTGTTTTTGTCACTACGCCTCTGAGGAACCCTCTGTACGTGTGCCTGGATCTTTTCCATTTCATCTTTCCATATTGTGGACATCTACAGCCAGGTGTCAGTTTCCACAAGCACCTTTCTGCGGAGAGGAGAGAGGTTTTCCCCTTTAGCCTGAATGTCCATTGCTGAGGACGGGCGGACCACACAGCCCAAAATACCGGTGAGCGCCACTTTTTCTTCTTTTCTATACACTTTTCAATGGTACCATATAATATAGTGGGAAACCCCAAAAAAGAAAATTTCCCATGGAGGGCTTTTATTTTTTTAGAGCTCACTGTTCAGTATAAATGACATGCTGTCTGAATTCTGCAAGTAGATACAATTGCAGCGATGCCCAATTCTACGGAACTGATTGGCATATCAGCTCTGCTATTCTTAGCTAAGACTGTTAAAGGGGTTTTGCCACAAAGTAAAATTGACGTGGGAAGCTTGCAAATTAAATAATAAACATTTTCCCCATTCATCATTATTAAACATTCTGGACCATTTTTGTTTTAGCTGCTCCTTTAGTGATCTATTGTTTACAGCTTGTCTCCAGGGGATACGACCAGGACTGAGAGCTTCTCAGTCCTGGTCGCACATGCTCAGACATCACCTCTCCTATCAGGCAGCTACTAAGTGTTCAAACCCCAGGTGCTGTCATTCTACCCCCATCCTCTGTACTCTTCAGTAATTAGTCAAACAGTGCAAATAAATTAAAAGAAACCTCAATCAGGTATGTGCATTGATAAAGAGAAATAAAACCCACAGGTTTGGTTCCTGCAGGGATTTGAACTGAGGACCCTTGTGCGTGGAGGCAAAAGTTTTACCTCTGAGCTACAATATAGCTACTTACAGTTCCACACATAAACAGACCTTCCTTTGACTAAAGAGAGGAAAGGCATGGTGATTTCATCCTGCTGGGTCACATGATATGCAATTCAAACAAATCACACATGCCCCCTTCTGAGCACACAGAGCTGAAGAGCTGGATACAGGAGGTGTGAAATGAGATTGTGGCAAAACCCTTTTAAGTGTATGTTCACACGGCATATTTTGACACATATTTCATGCTTAAGTACACCCAAAATAATCTTCTAAACACTTCCTATAGACCACAATGTAAAATATCCGGAGTCATTCACATGGCTCATATTTTACTCTCAGAATTTTTGCCGTACCTGAAAATAATTTACATGTAATTTTTTTTAGGCGTATACACACCGTGAAATAATAAAGGTATTGGGAACTATGTTTTGTTTTTGCACTTAATTTCAACAACGAAGCAACGCGTTTTGTGGTGCACAAATGTATGCACCACAAATACATTGTCTAAACAAACCATTACTGTGACAAGAGTGCAGGAGGTTTGTAAACAGCGGCACACAAGGCTACAGAGCTCTCAAGGGTTGAAATGTGTCACGTAGGTATTGTCAAGAAGCTAACATCTTATAAATAAGAAACAGCAGAGAGTGACATCAACACCCCAGCCACTGCTGCAAGAGCAGAGAGAGGTGGTCAGTAACATAGGAAAGCATCTGTACAAAAGCAGGAGCTACGATCTCCTCTAACTCTGAAAAGAAGCAAAATCAGAACAGCAATGCATTTGGTGATAACCTACATGGTTAAAGTTAATCAATGAAATGGAATTATCCCTGTAATCATGGGGCTGTAGAAATTTTTTTGTCTTTTACTTGTTTAATCATGTGACCGTGCACCATTTTTTAGTCCACAATCTTTACTTTTTAATGTATTTTGGGTTTATAGGAGATCTGTGTGTGGCCATTCCCTGCAATGCATTAGTTTATGTTACGTATTGGTGTCACTAAGAAATAGGGGATTTTTTTTTTATTTTCTACCAGCCTCTGCACCATAGTCAAACTTAAAAAGGGCAGTTGGATAACTCCTTTAATATCTGAGCTATTAAGGGCACCATTTCACAAGTGTTTACAGTTGAGAAACCTTTGAATTAAAAAGTTTACTAAATGATATAACAATGTATGTGTGTAACCTACATTACAAGTAGGTTAGCAAAGTAAGGCAAAATAGGTGTGGCACTGAAACTGATACTAGACTAGCATTCACTAATTCACACTATTTAGTATTGGCCTATCCAAACCAATCTCACCTTAGCAATCACTCATTGGTGCATATTAACTAAACTGGAAATTACAGGAAAATAGGTGAAGATTCTGAAAATATAAACTGATCTGGTAGGTTCTAGATACTGCTATTAAAACTGTAAAACAACTGTGGGATATAGGCCCAAAAAAAAAAGCAAACAACAAGTACTGATACCATGTAGTAAAGAAATATGAATAAAGCAAGCTTAACAAATTCAAGGTAAAGCAAGATGCCTAAATGGGTCATTTATCAAATACAATAAATCTATAGGAGAAAAAAAATCAAGAATACAAATGTCTTATTTTAAAATGTCCTTTCCTTAAAAAATGACTCTGCATGATCCAAACAAAGTGGCCAACATTGTAAGTTCATGACATATGTATACTATGGTAAATGCCTTTAAGACTTGCTCCAGGGGGGCAGCAACAAGATATACTGCATTGGTTAGGCTGGTTAGCTATCAATCTAGGGTACAGAATTAACGGGGTTGTCCAGCGAAAAGAAAAATATTCTCTAATGAGGCCACAGTGGGAAACAAGGAGGTAAAAAAAACAATCCAATAGAGTGAGAACTTGTGCATATCAAGAGTCAAGACGAAAAATTGGAAGTCAAGAGGAGCTGATTGCCCAACAGTGTTGGACCTGTAGGTAAGTATACCTTTTTTCCCATTGAAGAATATTTTTTTCTTCACTGGACAACCCCTTTAAGTCTTTGCTCTGAGTGAATGAAAGCCTAAATATATTCTCCAACCCTCCCAGTCAGACATGCTGAATGATGACAAAGCTTTCCCCTATGCTCAGTATCTAGGTGGCAGAGGTTGGCTAATGTTCTGCTAGAAAACCTTCAGTGCTGGCATTCATCCGGACATTACTTTGGCATGTACCACCTACCTAAATATTGTTGCAGACCATATACATTACTTTATAGCAATGGTATTTTCCAATGACCGTGGGCTTTTTCAGACAGTTGAAGTGCTCTGCTGTAATACAAACAATGTTTATGAATGATTTGAGGAACATGGCAAAGAATTCAAGGAACTTTCAAATTCTACAGATTTCAATTGAATGTGTAGGATGTGCTAGAAAAACAAGTGTGACCCCCTCAGTGCCCCATCTCACAACAGGACATAAAGTCTCTTTTGCTAATGTCCTGGTGCCAGATATCACAGGACGCTATCAGAGGTCTTCTGGAGTCCATTCCTTCATGGGTTAAAGCTGTTTTAGTGGTAGAAGGGAGACTTACATAGAATTAGGCAGGTGGTGTTAACCCCTTACTGACACAGGATGTACAGCTGACACCTGCCAGCTCTGTTCTCTGCTGTTTAACTCCTTAGATGCCACAGTGACTAAATGAATGAGAAACAGTGTCATGCACTGTTTATACACTACGTGGAAATCCCTAAAGAAGCATTTATGCTATCTATCATACATGAAAAAACTTTGAGACTCTCGGTTCACATATTTTGATCAAAAAGATGTTTAAGCTGCCCACGACTTTCAACGTGATTCAAAATCGGGCAGTCCTATCCTATCTTTACCTCTCAATCGAGCCAATCAGGCCTCCCGCTGTGGTCAACGACCTCCATTTATTCAAGAGAAAATATAATAATACACCCAACCTGCAAGCTGCCCTTCTTATGACGGGCCTGTGAGAGTGGGGCGGGGACAGAAACCCAAAATGGAAGCACCCTTCCTTCCCATATAGGTTAAAAACAATGTACACCAAGTATAACGTTTGTTTCTGCACACAAAAACATTTCTGAAAAAACGTATGCAAACCTGGGTGCCACTGGCAGGGCTGCGGCACACTTGTAATTATACATGTAACCACACAGACCGCCGCCAGCGGCACAATTTCTGCAAAAAGGGCAATACACGACGTGGAAATCCCTAAAGAAGCTTTTTTGCTATCTATCATACATGAAAAAACTTGAGACTCTCGGTTCACATATTTTGATCAAAAGATGTTTAAGCTGCCCACGACTTTCAACGTGATCTCAAAATCGGGCAGTCCTATCCTATCTTTACCTTCAATCGAGCCAATCAGGCCTCCCGCTGGGTCAACCGACCTCCATTATTCAGAGAGAAAAAATAAAAAACACCCAACCTGCAAGCTGCCCTTCTTATGACAGCCTGTGAGAGTGGGCGGGGACAGAAACCCAAAATGGAAGCACCCCTTCCTTCCCATATAGGTTAAAATCAATGTACACCAAGTATAACGTATGTTTCTGCACACAAAAACATTTCTGAAAAAAACGTATGCAAACCTGGGTGCCACTGGCAGGGCTACGGCACACTGTTTATCACTCCAATCCATAGGTGTAACTTTAGAGGGGTATGGAGGGAACTGGTCCCCCCCCCACTTTTTTCTGGGTGGGGGACGGTCCCCCCACTTTTTGGTCACTTCAATAAAAAATTATCCATATGAAAGCATGAGAATACGGTAAGTGGGGAGAGCAGAGCACAGAGGAGGAAGAAGTTAACCCTTTGCCACCTATATTTCTGTGCATCTTGGGAGGACAGAGTAGGCAGCAGCCTCGAGTGTCAGTACAGAGTGAGAACGGCGCTAATTGGTAGAGCAGGAGTCAGCAGGGGCTGCTTCACCAATCAGAATGCTGCTCACAGGCCAGCAGCAGACTCTGTATCTGGGGCTATATCTTTCCCTCCCATTGTATACCACTTCCCTTATGCTCAGCCCTCATCAGAGAAGAAGAGAAGCTCTTGCCGATTGCCAACCAAACCAGACTACAGAAGACAGGTAAGGAGGAGACAAGAGTGCTAGGCGATGTGTGTGCATGTGAGTAGGGTATGTACTGTATATGTGAGATGTGTATATACTGTACAGTCATGTGTCTAGCCATGTCACGTCTTCCCTGCACTTACGCATCGGGGAAATAAAGGGAAGGGGGCCGGCCCCACAGCATTTTAGAAGTGTGAACTGGCCAGCGCATACTTCTAAAACACCCGGCATATAGCAGAGCACACAGTACGCCCTTTTATACGTCTTGTGAACATACCTTAAGGGTACATTCATGCAGAAGATATGAATGCTGATTCTGCTGCGGATTCAGTGCTGGATCTGCCTCAGAACCGGCGTCCAATCCAGCAGGAAACTTATTTACATTACACCCTGTGTTAAATCAGTGTTGTTGTTTAGATGACACTGATTTTACTTGAGTATTTTCGGCACGTACTGTCAGCGCCTACACAGATGGATAGGAGGCAGAAATCTGCTTTTGGCAGCCTGGGTCTTTTGCTCGTCGGAAAATGGCGCAAATTTAAGAAATAGAAAATGTTTGGATTTTCTTTACAGTACTAAAACATATAGAAAACCCTACATGTTTTGCCAGAATTGTGTCAACTTGCAGAATACAAATAACACATCATTTATAGTGAAGAGTGAACATTGTAAAAACAAAACCCCTGCAAACATGGTACAGTGACCACATTAGAAAATACAGCTTGTCCCGCAGAATCAAAGCCCTCATATGTCTATGTAGATGGAAAAATAAAGAAGTTATGGCTCTTTTAAAGCGGGGAAGAAAAAAATTAAGAGCCACATTATTATGACTGCCTGTCAGGAATGGATTAATGTTATAATTGGCTGGTTTATAGCTTTACTTTTCTGCACAGTGGTCATATAGTCACTGAATTTAGGCTATTTAAAATTTGTATGCACTCAATGATAATAGAACGTACACATCTACAAAGCCAAAAGAAAAAAAACATACATGGAGGCGCATAAATACAATTATCTAATGACAATAACAAGTCTCATAACATGAGAAATCGAGCTCCACAGATGATATACAGGCAGTCCCCGGGTTACGACTGGGATAGGTACTGTAGGTTTGTTCTTAATATGAATTTGTATGTAAGTTGGAACAGGTATATATCTATTAACTGTAACTCCAGCACAAAAGGTTTATTTTTAGTTTTGGGTAGTGCAGGGAAGGGTTTTCACATTTGTTTTGCTGTCTGTTCTCCTGTTAAGGGCATGTCCCCACAGCACGGGTTTGCGGGTGGTTTTTCAGACGGTTTGCGGTTTTTCAGACCATCTGAAAAACTGTCCACAAACGAGCACAACGGGCTCCTATGGAAAACCCGTGCAGCAGTCCCCACTGCACGGGTTTTTCCGGCCGCAGGCCGCCCGAAAAGCATTCAACATGCACATTCTTCTGTCCGGTGTTCGGATGGAATATGAGCATGTGAAGGGGGAGGGCTTTTCTCCGCTCATCGCAGAGAAAAGCCATCTCCCCCGTGGCCGTGTGCACGGCACAAAAACCGGACAAATACCGGTCGGATAAACCGACTGGTATTTGTCCATTGCCGTGTAAACAGGCCCTAAGATTTCACCTCATTTTCACATCAGCTTCTTCTGCTGTGGAACATGGAACTACAAGTGCCAGCATGTCCCATAAGTCTCTGTTTGTAACTAGGGGACCGATGTAAGTCAGAACAGTGTAAGTTGGGGACTGCCTGTATGCTAAAGAACTGTCTCTTATCAGCTGGATACAGGAAACACCAAAACAATGTATTTTGATTTTGAAATATACATCACAATATCAAACCCTTGGTGGTTTACTAGAATAGGTCTCAGATAGGCCGATCTAGGGGAATGGAGTGTGCAAAGGGCTTTGTAGATGCGTATGTTCTTTTATATCTGGGTAAATAGAGTAAATTAAAAAGATCGTGTAGTCTTTTTTATCTTTTATAAGTAAATATAGTAGGGGATCTGGATATTTTAACCACTTGCCATAGTCAGTCTGTATAATATGTAGACATAACAAGCGTAGTCATATCTGTCGTCACTGTGAAAAAAAAAAAAAAAATATAAAAGCAGCAAAAAAACAGGAAAAAAAAAAAGTAATTTAAAAAATTAAATTATTATTTCTCATTTGTGAACCTCCTGTTGTCATTTTTTAGATTTGACTGCTTTTTTGTTCCCAAAGTGAAAACATGTATTGATAAGGTAGAAAAAAAAGACGCAGACAAACTGTCCTGCTATAAATAGCTAGGCAAACAAACACACATGCTAGCATTTCCAAGAAACTACAATGTTTTCCGATGAGCTGTCGTTACTTCACTATCTTGCTTTTTGCGCATTCATTTGCAGCAGGCTGTTTAGTCATGGCTTTAAATAGAATTTGCAAAGCACTGTCGTTAAGCCCCTTAGCCATTAACTGTGACATCTTCCTTCAAAAGGTTATTTTCCTAACAATGTTTTCTTATGTACAAATGAAAGGCGCTTAATGAACAAGTTTGTGGATATATTAATGTAATGCACCCCAGCTACATTCAATGAGCATTAAATAACCCGATGTTACCATGCTATAACTGACTTAACTGACAATGTTGTGCGTCATCGACTGGCCCATGTTGTATGCCCTGTTAGCTGAGGGTTGAGTCCTCTCAAAGCCCGAACCTTGTCCAACAGGACTCAAGGAATTGTCCAGTTTAATAAAATAACAGTTAATGGGAACGTGTCATCAGAAAATGACCTAATGACTTTAGCTCAAGTTTTATGTTAAACACATTCTTTAAGAATTTTTGGTTTTTTTATTTTTTTATTTCTCATATCACTGTTAATATTTTAAAAAAATCTTTACATCCTGTAGTTCTCCCTTTGGCCATTAGGTCTGATAATAATCTGATTCTTCCTGCTCTGTAGAGAAAACTTTTCAGCAGTCTCCTCATTATCAGCACAGGCAGGATTACACTGAAAGGTGACACCAATGTGTATAGATACAGGATTCACCATTCACCATAGGAGATAGTCACAGCTCCCCCTCTCTCCCTCCCTGCACACTGTCACAGAGCAAGCCTAGAACTCTTCTATAAAAGTCAATGGGTCCGCTCCTTGTCACAAGCTCCTATGTCCTTGTAGCTGCTGTAAAGGATCTCACTAAATGCTGTTAAAAGCAGCTCAGGCAAAATGGTTGCTCTCATAATCATATACAGACAACATAATTAACAAATCCACTAAGCAGCCATTAATCAGCCACTAATCAGTATGTTGTTTTAATTAGTAAAAAAATGGCAATAGATGCCCTTTAAATGTGGGCAGCCTAGAGATCATAGGAAGCCATTGGGGGTTTGTCTGGTTGGACAACTTATCTTATAATGTGGGTACCTATACTAAAAGCTGATGGTGGGGATCCCAGTGATGACTTTTGTCCTGCAACATATCCTCGTTGTAAAATAAATGGTTTGCCTGCAAATCTATTGCATATAAAGTGATATATATAGAAGATGACCACTTAAATTGGTGTTAAGGAGCTTTCTCAAGTCCTTCAGTGGCCTGAGTGGGTTGTCCAGTTTATTAAATTAACTGATAAATAGGGCAAAGATAGGAAAAATAGAAAAAAAACCTGATACCTCCTACCACTCTGCAGTTCCCTTTTTTTCTGCTCCTCTTCTGGGACCTTGCCCTAATACTCAGGAGAGGTTTGCACTCTATTCACACAATATCGAGTGCTCTCCTGTTTGTCAGGATAAGAACCTGAAAGTGAAGAGGAGCAGATACCAGGGAGCTTCATGGCAGCGATGGGGCAACAGGAGGTAATATGTTTTTTCTATTTTTCTCCACTTTGGCCCCATTTATTTCACAACCCATTTGGGCCAGTGGAGAACTTTTATGAAGGTCATTCACACTAATTTTAGAGGTCATATTCTATTTATATCACTCTAAATGCAATAGATCTGCTGGAAAAACAAACATTTATTGTACAATAAGGATATGCAGCAGAAAAAAACATGATCAGTGGGACCCCCACAGTTAGCTTCTGGTTTGGGCACTCACATTATAAGAAAGTTGCCCAAACCAGACTAACCCCTAGTCAGCACCATACAATCTTCAAGCTGTATGCAGCCTTAAAGGGAATGTGTCATCAAAAATGACTTATTGTTTAACTTACATTTTTATGTTAAACACATTTTTTAGGATTTTTTGGTTATGTTTTTTTTTTTACATTTTCCATATCACTTTCAGTATTTTTTTTAATAATTCTTAAGTCCTGCAGTTTTCCCTTTGGCCACTAAGCCTAATAATCGTCTGACACTTCCTGTTCTGTTTAGAGAGCTTTTCAGCAGCCTGCTCATTATCAGTAAAAGCAGGGTTAAACTGAAAGGAGTCACCAGTGTGAATAGATAACACAGAATCCACCAGTCACAAGAGGAGATGTCACAGCTCTCCCTCTCCCCTTCCTTCACAGTGAAAACTATCCTACAGATGTCTATGGGACAGAATCTGTCTTAAGAATCCTATGTGCATGAAGCTGCTATAAAAGTATCTCTCTGACTGCTGTTACAGCAGCGCAAGCAAGAATGTCTTCCCCACAATCATATATAGACGGCCGAATAGAGAAATCTACAATCAGGAAATAAAAACTTACATTTTAAGTCTGTTCTGTTTTTAAAAATGCTTTAGATGTTGCATTTGCAAAATATTAAATGTGATTGATGTTCGGAAGTTGGTACCAAGCATCTAATTGGTGAACTGAATACCAATTAGCCCATTCATTCCTATGTTGTTTTCTCTCTTAGCTAATGGGACCCACGGCCATGGTTTCCTTCGAAACAATTTCTGATTTAATTCTGCCTTTCTTCTATTAAAATGAATTAAACCCCTGAGTCGACAGGCTTGTACTGATGAGTATTTATAATAACCTCTTCTTTCAAGTTTTGTCATTTAGGTTGAGAAGTAGGTTTAGTAGTATTTTGTCATTTTATTGTACAAACCCTACACCGTTATGTCCGTGTCCTCATATAAAAGTGTTATGCCTGGTATGACCTTACAGCCTACTCCTAACTGTATAACTCATCTAAACTCCCACAATGCACTGCTCTGTTAACAGGAATCCATCACAATTTTAATTTATCTCTGAATCTAAACCAAAAATAAAATATTGTCATAGAACTTGAATGATACAAATATAGTAAAGCAAAGTAAAATACAAGGGGACAAAGCAACTACTAAAGATATTTTACATGTTACATAGATTCAAAGGTTCGTAACAGCTTACCTTTTATGGCATATTCTTAACTGTTTGTAGCCTTGTTCCTTTAAAGAGGACCATTGACATCTCATGACATGTCTAAGTAAATCCTTGTGTTCTATGAAATAACAATTCTGGAGCATCTTTTCTTATATCTCTGTTGTGCTGTCCCTCTGTTATTCTTTATAGAAATGTATCACTGAATTAGACAGCTGGGTGTCACTCTTCCAGTTTTCAGAGGGGTGTGTCCCTACAGACATTGACCGTCGCCACTGAGTGGACAATGTCAGACACCCCCCCCCCAATTAGTAACACCCATCTGACTGCTAAGTAATACATTTCTAGGAGGAATAACACTGGAACGACACAACATAGAGATTGAAGGAAAGATGCTCCAGAATTGTTGTTTCATGGGAACACAAGGATTTACTTAAACATCTAAATTTAAACAGAAAGTCCAGCACTTTTGTAAAAATATATATAAACCTTAATTCAAGGGTTTGGCTGTGATCAAGGATATAAGGCATCCGAAATGCGTAAGTGAACACATGTATTTTTGACAGGAGATGCCCATTTTGAATGGGCTTTAAATAAATGTTCATATACATTTTTTATTGAAGTGATGGATTTTCCGTTTGAATTTGGATCTTTACACTGTGCTTTGGCCAACAGCATTTGTACACTCAACGGATTTCAAGTCTGCTTGAGCTGAGCTTGTTTTTCTACTTTTTCACGTTTGTATTTACTTAAACATATATATATATATATATATATATATATATATATATATATATATATATATATATATCATGGACAATCACAGGTCCTCTATACCTCCTATAAACCTCAAAAGAAGGGCCTCTCCATTAAAAGGGTTGACTCACTACATTGATTCATCTTACCTCAGTCCTGTTTTTTTGGTATTCATTTTGAATTCAGGGGCGTGTTTACTGGCTTCTACTAGGCTGCAATAGAAGCCAGGTCTGGCAGCCTATCATGAGAGATCAAACAGGTCTGTAGCTATAGTGACCTGAGGAACTGATGCAGCCCATACAAGAGGGGATATCTAGGAATAGGTAGGACACTGTTAATGGACACATATTGTAAAGTGACTTGTTTTTGCAAGATCTTTAACATAAAAAGCAATCCTTGTAGTGAGACAACTCCTTTAAGCTCTGCAGGGAAACAGAATTGGGGAACCCCCATTCTCTCAATACTTGAAATCCCAGCTGGGAGACCTACACCATTTGTGCATTCATGTTTAATGACTATATGCTTTGTGTGTGAAAAGGAGTACCCCTTTATTCCCTATACTGTTCTAAATATACTGTGGAAAGGTTGAGTGTTTTCTTATAGGGTTTTTACCACCATATCGATACAGTATCAATGTGTGATAGGCGAGTGGCACAATTGGCTGTACTTGGAGCTCCCATTCAAATCAACGGGAAAGTGACGACCACCTCTCCATTTAAAATGAAGAGGTTTCATGGCTCGTTCTCGATATAGGTGCATGTCCCAGAAGTGGGACCTGCTCCTATCACACATTAATGTCATATTCTATCAACATGCCCTCAATGTGTATGGTGTGAATACCCCTTTAAGCGTTTATTCAAACATTTCATGTGTTCATATTCCATTGCAGACTTAAAATAGTTCTCTAGGTATGTGACATACATAAAAACAGCTCTGTGTGGTGGGACTGCAGTGTTATTGACCGCTCTGGTATGAAGAACTAAAGATCTTGTTCTGACTCAGTTGTGAAACCCGGTACAAGCCCTATTGGATATCTGTATTATTAAGGTGTGTTCACACAACATATTTGCGGGGCGTACTTCTACACTGTGCTGCACTGCGCCTGACGTACCCAAATACTGTAAAATCATGAGTGCTATGATAAGTCGGCATATTGCCCGCTGCACAATATGTGCCTGTATAAAGAAGCAATATGTACCGGGGAATATGAAAGTGAATAGGAGGCCAGGTAGTAGCGCTGCTGAAAGTACATGAACATATTGGGCGACATGTATGAACGGGGCTGCGCCAGTTTTCTGATGTAATTTGAGCCCAAAAAATGTATGAACAGGCGCACTCCAAACTTTGGCACGATAAATGCCTTTGTAATGTGCCAAAGACGCTTTTAAAGGGGATGTATCGCTTCCTTACTTCGGCTGATTCACACTTCTCTTAGCTTCCCAGCTCTGTGAATGCAGGGGCGTTTCTTCCCCTCCCAGCTGGATGACATCATCCCCCCTTCACTGCTGGCCTGAGACCCCCCACCCTCCCCCCTCCCCTCTGAGTCCACATATCACTGTGTCCCTCCCTATCAGTCTTCTTTTATAGGAGCTGTATACATACCACAGCCTGCATTCAATCTAATCTGAGCACTGATCTCTCACAGCTGGAGATGTGTTACAGCTTTCTAAGAACGGCACAGATCTGCGTGTATGCAGGAGAATTAGGCACAGGGACAAAACTGTCATGTTTTCTCATTGTACAATCTGCTGCAGTCTGTTTCTGCTAGGTGTGGAAACAGAAAATGCTACGGCCCCTAACTCTCAGAGAAACTCTCAGAGAAACAGCTCCGTGAATCGACCCAGGGGATGTACAGAATGTAAATGAGCTCTCAGCTAGTAAATTGCAAAGAAGGAGGGATCAGGAGGGATTAGACCCACACTGGATATCAGTGTAAACAAAAACACAAGATAAGGGACACTGTGAGAACAAGGCAGCTTTGCTAATGACATCCAATTGCAAAGTTGCTTGTTTTCACTGTCCCCCTATTCTGAAGACCATTTAATGAAACGATAACACCCCTTTAAGTTCGCCAAAGATTAGGGGTGTTCTTGGGTCTTTCGCACCACATTCATAGAAGTAGGCACATTTATGATTCTTTGATGCCAAATCTAGATGCAGAACAGTTAGAACAGCCAGACCAGGTTAAAGGTGATCGTATTGGCACTAGACTGCGCCTGTATGTATGACCTACAGAAGAACAGGTTCATACATTCTGGTGCATTCTGCACTTAAAGCGATTTAGAAATGGCCTGTGTGCGCCAGGATTCATACATGTCGCCCCTTGTGTGTTAAAGGTAATCAGCCAGCTAGCAGCAGGGAGTGAGCAGACATATAGTACTAAGCAATTTATAGCTGTTATTTTGTATCCATGACATAGATGTATAGCTGCTGTAGATACATCGACTTTGCTTACATCTTTTGATGTCACAGACTGAAGAAGAGGAGTAACAAGGTTTAATGATACATTTACCTCCATTTTTTGTAATAATTTTATTGAAAAGTTTTTATGTTTTCATAAATACCATATTGATGACGGCATGTTACCAGTTTTACCAACAGAATCATAAGGCTTTTTACAGAGAAATTATGTTCACTCTACACTGACTATGACTGATTTACCAAAGTTTTACAGGTGGGCATTGTTTAATGGCTTGCGTTACATTCCCAAACAGGCATGGACACCGTTCTTAAAGATGGCTGTACTTATCTAGTGGTTTTATCTTCATATTCTGCAGTATATTAGCCTTATCACACATCATGGTAGTGTTCCACAATGCAAATCCACATTGCCTTACCATCAATTGCCAATTTTTTACAAGTGAAATGTAATTTTTTTTTTTAACATGTTTCACCTGTGGCTGCACTACATTAGTGCGATGTGTGGACCCGGCCATACACTGCATTTACTACATCTCAGATGATGCTCCATGTCCCCTACGTTGAAAGAAGTCAAAAGGAATATATTATATTATATATATATATATATATATATATATATATATATATCAGTAGGCAAATATTATATAAAGCAGATCTTCTGATGCATGGAGAGCAGTTAAAAGTGGAGCATTGAAGAAGTGCATTAATCCCAACATGCATCATGCTATTTTTAAAGATATATGGAAATAAGATGTACAGAGGTGTGAAAAGATTTATCCTTTCCTGTTGTTAAATTGTAAGCAGTGTTAAAATGACTTAAAGGGAACCTGTCACATTGAAAATGCTATCTGATATGCTGGAAGCATATTGTAGAGTAGATCAGATTAATATATTGTTCCGTGGGAAAAGATTCAGAAGAACTTGTATTCTATTTGTTTATATTCCTGCTTATTCTGGGTTAAGGAGTCCAGTAGGCGGGGTTAAGTGATTGACAGCCATCTCTGTATGCACACAAGAAAGGCTGTCAGGCACGCATAACACCACATACTGGACTCTCACCCAGAATAAGCAGGGATTTAAATTAGTAAAATACAACTTCTACTAAATCTTTCCCCACAGACCTGTCAATCAATCAATGTGCTCCGATATTTCTGCTCTAACATGCTACCAGCAAATCAGGTAGTGTATTCAATGTGACAGTTTCCAGTTAAAGCCCTGAATGTACTGATAAAAGAATTATGGTACAAAAAAAAGGATTAGCTCATTTACAGCAAACAGCTAGGGCTCTCATGCAGCGCTTTGTGGAGCAGAGTAACCAAGCTATCCTGAGATTCAAGTCAAAGAAAAAAACTGGAACTGAATGGTTATTGACTTGGCCCACATACCACCATGAACATATTAGGTTACATTGTATGAAATTTTAGCAACGTATTCCTACATGGGCTGAGATGGAACAGGCAAAAAAAAAACAAAACTGTTGAATCCTCCTGTCCGAAGAGTCAGTGGCCACAGGAATTTAATAGCATTATAAACATTAGGCATAGGTTTTTGCATGATCTGCCCCTAAAATGTGAATGTTTATTAGCAGTTTTAGACTAAGGCTCAGGGGCAACATCTGGTCACCATCATGGTGCATTTTTAAAGAAACCTCACCACCAACACAGAAAAACATGCTTTGATTTTACCAGGACTCGCAGATTGTCATCATCGAGCCTTAGCTTGAAATTTATGCCATGTTGGAGCAACAGTTCTTGGCTACATAACCCACAGAACACTGTTGATATGTGGTTCTTGTAGCTGCCCACTACACAGTTGTATGCGTCACATGCAACTGGTCTATAATAAAACATGTGCACAGAAATAAAGTGTCCGCTACATGTCTAACATGACAAGAATTTAAAAAATGCTAAATTTTATTGCAACAACAGATAAAAAAAATTATATGCCGAAAAAATGTATCCAAGTCTACCCAAGCGTTCCAGTCATCTTGGTCCACTAGCCGCATGCACAGTGCTCCTCCATGCTTGGGCAGTCTTGGATACATTTTTTCAGCATATAATAATTTTTTTTTATCTGATGTTGCAATAAAATTTAGCATTTTTAAAATTCTTGTCATGTTGGACATGTAGCAGACACTTTATTTCTATGTGAATGGTAACCACGAGGCGGTGGATGCGTCCGGCACGGCCTTGACAAGCATGCATTGAATCAGGTGAGCGGATTGGATTTCGTTTCTTATAATAAAGCATGTGCTTTCCTTCTGTTGTGTGTGGTTGATGAATGACTTTTAATATTAAATTGTATGATTTTTTACATTCTTTTTGATGGAACCCAGTACTTTAAGAATACCTGAAGAAAACACCATCCCTGTTATGTAGTAGGTTTTCTGCTTGGTTTAATCGTTCACAATTACTATTCCCCGTTTTCAGAAAAAAGGAAATGAAATGGATAACATCGTTGAGATGGGAGCGATATATTGTATTTTAATTAAACAAGCTGCAGAAATGTAGAAGAGAAAGGCCGCTAATAGCAAGCTGCCCTTGGAGGACATCCATTCCTGTTTTTTGGAGGTTAATTAAGGGTCTGACTGGCTCCAAAGAATCCTATGGTGGGCTCAAGCTCTGACAAAATAATGTACATCTGATATTTCCAGGACCCAGGGGTCTAGAAGAAGACTACCTCACTGGAGGTGGTTTATACTAACCTAAATGTATCCGAGATCAGGATATGATGGAGGGAGAGGCGCTAAGCTTTATTATACAAAGGTTTACATAATTTGGTGCAGGAGTTTTGAGAAAAAGCAAATCCTGATAGGATTCTGTAAAAGACAGTGAAAGCCCTGCTTATCCTGCCCATACACTGTGATTGACAAGTTTTCCTGTATTAGGCTATGTTCACACAGCTTAAACTGGGACGTATTTCGGCCCGTATTTCGTGCCGTACTGCGCTAAATATGGGTCGAGATACGTCCCAGTCATTACGGTAATCCACAGTTCTGATAGAGAACTATGGATTACGTCTCCTCTCCCCGCTCGGACAATACGCCGCACGGGGGGAAGATAAGCGACATGTCAATTACTAGTGGCGAATACGCGCCGCTAGTAATGAATGTCTATGGGGCCGGCGAGCTCCCGGCCCCCCCGCATTGCGGGAGTCGGCGCAAGCTGCCATAGTCCCGATGTAATTGCGGGGCGTAATTATGTCCCGCAATTATGCCGTGTGAACCCTGCCTTAGTGTCAACTATCAATCAGTGCATGTAGATGACGGTAAGCATAACTTTCACTTTCTCTTTAAGGAATCCGGTCAGAATTTACTCTTTTATTTAGAAATTCAGCATCACATTATGTAAATCTATGCATCACAGAATGAAGTTTTTCTCTCTCGATCACACCCTGCTCTCAGTTAGAGCAGAATGAGCCACTATACAGGTTCCCTTTAAAAGTCGCCCTGCTTATGTTTTGTGTAGACCAGTGTTTCTCAACTTCAGTCCTCAAGACCCACCAACAGGTCATGTTTTAAGGATCTCTCACAGAAAGCATTGACAGTAATTATATCACCTGTGGAGAATGCACTGACCATAATTATATCACCTGTGCATCACTGACAGAAATATCCCTGTGGAGAATGCACTGACCATAATTGTATCACCTGTGCAGAATGCAGTGACAATAATGATATCACCTGTGGAGAATGCACTGACCATAATTATTTCACCTGTGCAATACTGAGGAAATCCTGAAAACTTGACCTGTTGGTAAGTCTTGAGGACTGGAGTTGAGAAACACTGGTGTAGGCAGAGAGTGGGGCTTAGGAACTTCATTCCAACACTGAATAGACACGGAGAGATGTAAGGTGCATGCCAGCAATATTCCAGTGTGAATAGGGCTATACTGTAATAGCCTTGTGTAGTCCTTGTTCAGATACAATCATATCAAGTTGTTTTCCCTTCACTTTATTGAGGAACCCTATTAGGTCAAATGTATCAAAAGATAAAATAAGCATAACAATGACACCTATTACAATCAGGTGCTTGGCTGGTAAATTTGAACTGATATGGTCTCACCATTACAATAATCAATTTTGGGCCACATACACATATTACCCATTACGACATAAATACACTTTACACATTTTTTACACTGGTACATATGAAAAACACATTACTTTCTAATTGCCACTTGATTTAGACCAATGTTCCTTCTTTGTCACCAATACTTTATTATAACTGGTAACTTACACAGTTTAGAACAGACCAGCAAAAATAAGGTTTAAAATCTGTACAACCTTGCCATAGCTACGTAACTGTACACAAGGCATAGTGATCATCATAACACAATCTAGTCTCGAGAATATTGTGCACAAAAAAAGACAATATTTAGTAGACATCATTACATGAACAAAAACAGTGAAATGACGTCACGAGTCCAGTGAAAATCAGCATCTTACAAAACATACCAATTTACTGCAAACGACACCCTTTACATTAAGAGTCTGAATTCATTTCAGTAGTAATTTAGCTAGAATCTGAAGTACAGATTTCATGAGCGACGATAAGTCTTTTGAGTGTGGCCACCTCAGCAGATAAGTTAGCGATACCTTGCTTTAAATACAAGCTCTCAGGCTCAGAAGCTTTGTAGACATTGTCTGACATTCCGGCAATTGCAGCAGATTTGCAAAGGTTTGGCATTTTATCGAGTTCCTTGTGATGCCACTGTCCTGATTTTATAGGCCAGTCTGGGATATTAGTCACTTGGACTGACAAAGGGGACAGCGAAGAATGTACCAGGGGTTCACTACTATGTTTTTCCAGGGGAAAGTGCCTTTTTGAGGACATGTCGATGGGCAGTGGCAGTTTTTGCGTGGCATCAAACTCGTTCTCCAGTGTTTCCACTTTGACCTGCATTGCTTTCGACTTAATTCGCAGTTTATGGGGCAGTGCAGAGTTTACCTCGGGGACCTTTATGACTGTTGTATGTCCATTTTTCAGTTCAACAGGGGAATGGATAGGACCTTTAGGTACTTGCTGCTCATCCTCCCCATCAGAAGTCTTTCCCACCACTCCCTCATCAGCCTCCGATGTTCTCGGAGAGTTGCTGGAGGAGCTGTTAATTTGCAGAAGCGGGGGAGAATGAGAGTACCCAGGAAATGCATTTCCAATATAGTTCCGATAGATAGAGGCTGCATAGGAGGGATTTTCTTCTCTAGCTTCCCGAGCAAAGTTCTCCATTTCCAGAGGTTCCTGCTTTATCCTTTGAAACTTGATTTCAGAGGTTCTGCAGTTGTTTTGGGTTGGGTTTGGTTGGTTTTCTCCAGAAGATACCTCAGATACATCTGAAATAGAGCTCTGAGGGGAGTGCTTGATTACCGAAATACAGCTACTGCTTATTAAAGGATGTTCATGTTCCCCTGGGAAAGCCCTCGCATTTGATTTAGCCGCCGTGTATTCCTGAAAATACACAGCCGTGGCGCTAGTAACCTTTTGTATTTCTTGGGCATACGATGCCGAACTTATCAATCCAAACTTAAGTTTTAAGGATAGCAGCTCTGTTTTCAGGTTTGCATTTTCTTCTCCCAATGCAAGGAGTTTATTTTCCAGAACCATATCGTTGAGTCTACGGTTTTCCCGGGACCGCTTTGCGGCCTCATTGTTTTTCCTTCTTTTTTTCCCAGTACATGGCATCTTTCTTTTCGTCGGGAATGAATTCCCGTTTCCTGCGACAAGAAGAGGACTTGTTTTTTGAACCCCCCCCCTTCGGAATACAACATGTCGTTACTGGAGTCCATGGATTCAGACATGTCGGGCATATTAGAATTAAGCACAAGGATGTTCTCCATATTATTCCTTGTATCAGCACATTCCTGCTCTTTTTTAACAGTGGGCATTTTTCTCAGCTGCATCAGCGCCACAGTTGCCAGAGAGAACTTTTTGACAGTGTTCTTTAAACTGTGTGAACATTAAAATCTTAATTATAGGAAATTCCATCTGCTTTAAATATGTCTTCCCAAGAGTCGAGGCATCAAGTCTGGGACCATCTTTACAGTGTATCCAGAATATGTTTGCCACCTGCAAAGAAAAAAAGAGAATACGGATTTAAAAACATGGAGATGGAAAAAAAGATGATTAAACAACAAATTCAGTCATAAAACAGGACGTTGATACTTGGCAATATTAGCCTACGACTTGTGCTAAAAGCCCCCTCTGGAAGGAAGAAGTTCAGATTCCACTAGAGCTACAGAAGTGTTGGTTTGCTATTGCAACCACAATCACAAACACTTCTGCAAATTTACAGACTGAGTTATATAGGGCATGCTTGTGGTTCAGAGAACAATGATCAGGTGCACCAATATCTTCATGTAAGCAGAGATTGGCTTTGCTTACATTAGCTCTGGTGAGCTTGAGACTTTGCATGCCTCCTGCCTGAGGACGTAAAGAGCAGCAGGAACAAAGAGTACGCCGGAATGATTAATTTCTACTTGATATTCACAGAGAAGTGGAAAAAGTGAACTTGAATGGAGAAGAAAAAGCCCCTGAAAAGCTAAATATATACAAAAAAAAAAAAAGAGCACTAGACATAAACATCATATGTTAACACATACTGGGTTGGAACTAAATTTAGTATAGCAAGTCTGGCGTCACATTCAAGTTCCATACAACACTCTCCACAAAGTTACAGTTTTATATACAGGCAGTCCCCGGGTTAAGAACGGGATAGGGACTGTAGGTTTGTTCTTAAGTTGAATTTGTGTGTAAGTCAGAACAGGTAGATTTATTAACTGTAACTCCAGCACAAAAGTTTTGTTTTTTTAGTTTTGGGTAGTTTTGCTGCCTGTGCTCATGTTAAGATTTCACCTAATTTTCACCTCTTGTGCTACTGTGGCATGCTGGAACTTATTCCACAGCTACTATCTGCTGTGGAACATGGAACTACAAGTGCCAGCATGCCCCATAAATCTCCGTTTGTAACTAGGGGACAGATATAAGTCGGAACGATGTAAGTCGAGGACTTCCTGTAGTCCTCGACCTCATATGACCAGTTGTAAGGCGAAATATGCCAAAACCTTGTAGATCGTCAGCTCTTGTGGGCAGTGTCCCCTCTCCTGTATCAGTGCTAATATTGTATTTGTCCTGGTCTCATGTTATATATTCAAACCCCTTTGATTGTACAGCACCTTGGAATGAATGGCGCTCAAATTAAAGAATAATAAAAACGACAATATTGAATATTGGCTGACCGCTCTACAAGTTATCAAATTCTGGGCAAGTAAAGTCTGGAACATTACAGCAATTAACTTTTTAAGTTTGCAATTCTAGGTTCATACCTCTAGGAACCCATGGCCACAACATAGGTTGCCCATTAATCAGAATATTGAATCTCACCAAACAAGAGGACATCAATGATAACTAATCACCTCCCCCCCCCTATCATTTGTCATATTGATGTGGTTGCTATCAGCCGAAACACGTTTAGGTCATAACATGTTTTTTTGTCTTAAGGAGGTTTTGTGCAACACGGGAAAAATTAGTGGGGTTCCACTGAGGGACAAGCTGGATGGCAAAATGGAGACAGGATATAGATTTTCAATGTACACCTATTTCTGTGGTAGCTTACTAAAAATGACTCCACAGCCTGAATCAAATTAAGAAACTCACTTCTGTTCCCATGTTCTCTGTCTGCACCTTCCGTGATGTTCCTTATCTACTCCATAGATGTATACGCTATTGACTTTTTGGAATATATTTTTTGGAATATATTCCCAAATGGCTAATTTGGAGGGAATTATGTTTTTCGTGAAGTCCGAATAAAAGGTATTAAAGGGGTTTTCCGGCAAATTTGGACCCAAGGGGCCAAATGTATGAAAACTGTCTCGGTCTAAAACGCACTTTGTTGCCCATAGGAACCAATCAGCGCACCCCTTTCATTTTATATAGTGCTCTGGAAAAATGAGACGGGCGCTCTGATTAGTTAGTGAGTTTTAGACCTAGACCGGTTTCAAACATGTGGCCCAAGGTGTGTAATTTTTTTTAAAGTGATGCGTCCCTATAGGTCCCCCGTCACTGCCACTCCTGAGCTTCGTGGGACCTGCTCCTCTTTAATTCCAGGTCCCGACACACACAGGGGAGACAAGTGCTATATTATAAGTGTATGGAAAGCGAGCCTCTTCTGTAGAAAACAAGGAAATGAAGAGGGATGGGTCCCGGGGAGCTCAGGAACGGCAGCAGTGGGGAACCTGTATTCAAGTATACATTTTTACATTTTTTTACCCACCTTGCCCCAATGAAAAATATTTTGTATTTGCTAGAGAACTCCTATATAAGAACTTATTCTTGCCCCATCCTATGATTTCCATGACTCCATGTTCCACGTGGTATTGGAAAGCTTCATTGACAAATTCTACAACCAGGACTGGTGTGAACTTCTATACTGTGCGAGTAATTCTTCAAGACTCCAAATAACGTGTTGGGAAAAATGATTAGGAAAACTTGCTAGAAGCGTTTCAGTTTACAGACTCGGTAGAGACTTGGTGCTGGCATAATAGAAGCCCTTTACCAGCGACTAGTAATGCTTTGGGTGCCACAGAGCATCAGTCCTCCATGCTAATTACAACCACTCTGGGCATTGTAACAAAATGTACAGAGCTGCAGCGGCTTGCTCAGACTTTCGGGAAGGGAATTAACGCAAAAGGCACATTTTGCATAATTATTGGAGAAAGCGGTAAAATGTTTAACATGAGTGATTCACATCCAATACGTAATTTTATCACTGCTAATTAAAGATGCCAAACTGCCGTCACGTGATTTCCGTGTACAAGCAATTCACACAAGCGATTAGCCTGTACATGAAATGGATGACTTGCTGACTGTGACTATGCTTGGCAGAAAAATGATGCTTCTGTTTTTGTGACTTACTCACCATGGTTTGTTAGGTTTTCAGGAAATCAAAAATAGTAAAAGAACAACTGTTCCCTCAAATAGATCTGGCCAGCTAATGCTCAGCGAGAACGCTGCCAAGGTACACAAAGACGGCCAACAAGGTTAGCTTTTCCCTCATTTACCATCACTCATTAACCTAACTCTCTCTCTCTCCTTGGAGTAAAAAAGTACAAAAAGGCATCAAAATTATTAGTAGAAAGGTTGGAGGTGAATTCACACTCGGCAGATTTGTTGCAGAAATTTCTGCATCTGAATAACGGTTTCCTACATCGGGATAGGATTGTTTCTGCAGTATAGGCATACATTTCTGTAAGGGAACGTTCACACTATTAGGGCTTGTTCACACGGAGTTTTCACTCCAACAGGACAGACCCCAAGCAGATCTAACAATTAGCAGTGACTTTATCACAGCTTGCTATGACGAACATGCAGCGGCATTCAGATAAGAGACCGCCGCTGCGTGTTTCAAAAGCGCCGCTCGGGTCCGTCTTGCAAAGAATTGCATGTCATTTCTTTGCACGACGGACCTGAGCTGCGCTTTTGAAACATGCAGCGGCGGTCTCTCATCTGAACGCCGCTGCGTGTTCGTCAAAGACAGCAGTGATAATCTCACTGCTAATTGTTTAGATCCGTTTTAGGGATCGACAGAGCGGACCCCAAGACGGATCCTAAAAGCGCTTGTAACCCGGAGTGTAAACTTCATGTGAACAAGCCCTTACAACGACGCACCGAGAACGAGCTTGTGAACTCTTTGAAAATTCCACACTTGCAAGCACGAAATTTCAACATGGAAACGACAGATTTCTGCCTCCTATATCTTAATATAGACATGTCAATTCTTTGCCGGCATAGACAGTACATATCGACAAACAGTTGAGTAAAGCCAGTGTTGTCTAAACGATGGCGTGGAATTTACACGGCAGTCTATGGGGAAGTGTTCAAATGCTTTTTAAATGCTTATTTAGTGGTATATGGGTGGTCGAAATACGCCGCAAAATAAGAGTGAAAAAACGTCGTGTGAATAAAC
Source organism: Phyllomedusa bahiana (assembly GCA_025379985.1). Lineage (NCBI taxonomy): Eukaryota > Metazoa > Chordata > Amphibia > Anura > Hylidae > Phyllomedusa > Phyllomedusa bahiana. Next base: position 38,602 of record JAODAL010013618.1, on the reverse strand, counting down.
CCTAAGGCAATGTCTCCACTGTACACATTTTCAGTTGTTTTTTTCGGCGTTTTTTTGTGTTCTAAAACTGCTGAAAAAACAACTGAAAATAGATCCCATAGACTTTACTAGTAAAAACGCTCTGTAGTCTCTACAGAACAATTTTTTCGGCTCGTTTTTGCTGCTGGTTGTTTTTTGAAACCTGTTGCAGAAAATTTACTACTGGAGTCTAGGTAAAGCGGCAGATTTTTTTTGCCGCATTTTTTTGCATAAATCCACAGCAATAATAATGCTGTGCTTTTCTGCAAAAAAAAAAAAAAAAAAAAAAAAGCACCAAAACACTCAAAACGTTCCAAAAAACTAATGTTTTTTTCAGCATCTTTTGACATTCAGTGTACAAAAAACTCAGTTTTATGAACGTTTTTAGGATTTGGTTCTCAGTGATTTTTTTTGTCCAATGCCGTGTAGACTTAGCCGAAGGCGAACTCAGCTTAATGTGATTCCAACAAACATGAAGTAACAAAACAATCAAATAAGACGGGCACCACAATAAAAAAAAAAAAAAGATGGGGAGCTGCAGGAACAACAAACATCGCACATAAGAATTCAGATTTATAAAAGGTCTACAAAAAACTAGGATGGTGATAGGACAAAATGGGCGAGTTTAGATTTGTCCCATCGCCAAGTCACAGTTTTCTAAAGGAGTATAAGTAGTGAATGATTTGTACATGCAGTTAGCAAATTCTTACTAAGTGTACTGCCAAGTACTATGTGGCCAGATTACACAGATTATAAAAACAGTCACACATTCAAACATTAAAAGGATTATGTCACTTTGCAAAATCCCTTCTGAGGCTAGCTTGTAGCTCATTATGAGCCCGCCGTGCTTGTGCAGTTCTTCCCATTCATTTCTAAGGGAGTTCTAAATATATAGCCGAGTGAGTGTGCTTGGAACTCAGAAATCCCACATCTTTAGGTTCTCTGAGGATGGCTCGTAGCGTAGCAAAGTGGCAAAACTCCTGAAAGCAGACCACAAAGCAAAAGGACCCTTGTTGCTCCACCAATGTAAAAGGGTAGGAGACAACAACACATTTTTCAGACCATGACATAATGAATGGTGTATGCATGTTATATAGGATGAAAAGCAATAAAGTCTACTTATACAGTCTCACTGGCAGAAATTGTTGAGTGTGCAGATGTCTCATTCACTGCCAACTGTCCCACAGTTTGTGGTCACATTTTTGTGTCCTTATAAACTCTAAAATGCAGTTAATTTAAGGCTGTCTGAGACCGACCTTATTGGTGAGATATAAACCTCGCTCCATTTAAACCTGTCAGGTGATTTTATGCCTTATGTGAGAGCAGGATATGATAGAGAGAGAAGTCGAGCTCTATGATATATAGGTTTGATGCTGAATTTCTGAGTGAAAAGCAGAGTAAATCCTGACTAGTCTCCTAAAAGAGAAAGTGAAAGCCCTGCTTCCTCTGCCCACATTCAGTGATTAGCAGTTTGCTCTGTACCTATGTAAGATTTCTGGATATAACCTTTATTATATACACTTTTCTTGGTGTCCTTTCTCTGCGGATCATCCCCTAGAATCTAGGTGAGAATATTACTTTTGTACTGTTCAATATTAATGCTAATAGTAATAAAAAATTCTACACACACTGGTACAGGGAAAGCTCTTCCATCACTGTGTGAGAGGGAAAAGTCGGGTTTTCAGGCTCTTAACAAGACTTCTAAGGCCATGTCCCCACGGCACGGGTTTTCGGCCGGTTTTTCAGCCGGTTTGCGTTTTTTCAGGCGGTCTGAAAAAACGGCCGGAAATGAGCACAATTGTTCTCTATGCAAAACCTGTGCAGCATTCCCCACTGCACAGGTTTTGCCGTCGTCCGGTTTTGCGGCCGGCGGTCCGCTCATAAAACATTGTAGAAGCACAATCTTCCGTCCGGTTTCCCGACGGAAGATGTTCTTCTCAATGGGAGGGGGGAGGGCTGTTCTCCGCTCATCGCGGAGAAAAGCCGTCCATCACGTGGCCGTGGGGATGGTCGCAAAACAGGACAAATACCGGCCGGCAAACCAACCGGTATTTGTCCTGTGCAGTGGGAACGCGCCCTAAGGATTTATTCCGGTTTTTACCTAGAAATAGAAATGGTGGGCAACATGCATGTGTTAATGCCAAAGTTCATGCGCATAATGTTAGTTTAGAATGCGCCTGATTTATGAACCCGCTCTATAGCAAGTCATAAATCAGGCGCATTCTAGCGGTAGGTCGACATTTCTGGCTCAGGTATACCACTTTGAAAGTAGTCTGCCTGTTCCAGCTGTGATGCGCCTAGAATTGCCATAGCAAAGCTATAAATATGTAGCTTCGTATGGTTCTAGTGCACCTCGCCTCCCTCCTGCATTAAACATGTATGAACGGAGATACACCTGATATCGGGATGAAAAGATGCCAGATATCTGGCGCAGGCCCGTTCATACATGCTGCCCGGTATGTCTACACATCATGGTTTTACAGTCGAATTTTAACACGGATTTGAAAACTATCAAAAATCGGACTATAAAACCATACCTATAGACTTCAATAGAAAATCCGAGCTGTCTACACGGTTTAGATTTTCTGAGGTCGGATTTCAAAACCAGCCCTTTTGCAAAAAACTTGTTCAACAACCTGCTGTATTTCTCTTGGAAAATGGCGGATTATTAAATTATTCAATTTAATGGGATGGTCCCATCCGAAAACCATTAAAAAAAAAAAAAAAAAAGTGTAAAATATTGCTCAGATTCTAATTCAGAATCCGTCCAGTAATTGTACTGTGAACGCAGCCGAATTCTGCTCCAAATCCTATATAATCACAGAACTCAGCTCCTCTTCCTCTATCACATGCTGCTCTCAGGCATAAGCCCCGACAGGTTCGTTTTAACCATGTCACTGACTTTCCAGCAGACTCCGGATAATCAAATAGCTATGATGTATGCAAATACAGGTGAAGCAACACAGTAAGCATCATCTGCCAGAGGCCCAAGTGTTATCTGATAAGCACTAAATATACATAGAGCATGATCTAATCATTTATACATATATTATTGCTCATATTTGGCTAATATACTATGTATGCTATTGTGAGCCTTGCTTAAACTTTTTGCTGTAAATAGCCATTGACTGCACATCAGCTGCTGCCAACTTAATTCTGAAGCATATCTACAACATGCCCACTGAATAATACGTCTGGAACGTGGCATGCTGCCCCACTTGTACTTTGAGCTGACAACTGCCGGACTGTGTCATGTACAGTCCAGTCATGGGAGCAGTTATGACACAGTTCTATGGCATTAGATACCACAGGCATTGCTTCTGCCTCTACATATGGTAAAACCATTGATAGTTAACTGATTGATAGTTTATTCTATAATGTCTTGTATTTTGTCGGGTTCTGTCTTGGTTTGGAAATTATTACAAACTGAATTTGTCCCTATATAGAAGGGGTGATAAAACGCTCTTCACAAGCCATGGCATAGCAGATGTACATTGAATGAAATTATATGAAGACTTTCAGTGCTCCCCTTTCATTTTCTCTACTTTTTCACGCTCTGTTTTACAATTGTTCACCTTTTTTCTGTTATACAGAAGGCTTTATCTTTATACAGTTTTTAATTTTTTTTTATAATACGAAAGTGTAAACGGTTAAAAAAAAAAAAAATCAGTTTTGCACATCTTAATTATTTAACACTAAACGTAGCACTAAATTAAGTTTTATCACCTTTCTGTGAAGGACGGTTTCATATAAGCAACATACAGTTTTAGGGTCATCAGTGACCGACTTTAAAATTGCCGTTTGGGCTTTTACTTAAACATATTGTGCCAACTATTAGGCCAAAAAAACCCCTCTGGGAGGGCATTTTTATGCAACTTTTTTACCCCCTCTTCCCTCGCCGATTTCCCCTGCATCTAAGGTTGATATATATCCCTAGTTGCAAGGGAAACACAGCCAACATAACGCAATGTAGAGCTGATCCAGCAGTTCATACAGTTACAGAACCCTGAAAATCACATGACTGTTCAGGCCCAAAAGCAGGAAGCCCAATGGCTTCCAGCTGTTTATACACCCAGCCCTCATGGAGCACAGCGTATACAGTGATCGGGGAGGACGGTAATAACTAGCTCCCTCTCCCTGTAGAGCCCGGGTGCAGCTGACAGCCAGCTCTCTGCTCCCACATCTACACAATAGGCATGCTGCTGTGCACACTCTCTAAGGCAGTTTTAAAAAGTCACGCAGACTTAGGGCTTGTCCCCACGGCATGGTATTTTGGTTGGTATTTTTGTGGTTCTAGAAACCGTCTGAAAACCTACATGCAACGCTCCCCATAGACTTTAAGGCCGTGTTTACACGGCTTATTCCCGACGGATTTGTGAGCCGTATTGAGCTTACAAATCCGCCGTGAATAAGGGGCGGGACGGGGGGCGGGGCCGGAGCGCGGCGGGGGCGCCGCTCCCGGCCCCGTAGACAATGCATTGTTTACGGCGCATACGCGCCGTAAATAATGTGCATGTCAGTTTCTCCCCCCGCGGCGGATTCGCCGAGCGGGAGGAGCGACGGAATCCACTGTTCTCTATGAGAGCAGTGGATTACCGTAATGACAGGGACGGATTGGCGCCGTACTGCAGCGCAAATCCGGCGCGGAGTACGGCGCCAATCCGTGCCCAAATAAGCCGTGTGAACGAGGCCTAATAGAAAATCTATGCAGCAGTCCCCACTAAACAGATTTTCCCCTGGACGGTTTTTTACACTGCAGGAGGTCCGAAAAACTAAGAACATGTTCATTCTTCCGCTTGGTTTTCAGGCAGAACATGAACATGTCAGTGCAAAAGAGGGCGGCTTGAATCCGTAAATCGCAGACAAAAGCCGTCCCCCTAAGTGCCAAAAAAGACAAGATACCAGTCGGAAAATCAGACTGGTATTTGGTCTTTGCCATGTGAATGCATCCTTAGAGGTCAACTGCCTCTAAGGGTGGTCGGCTTCTAGTTAAAATATTAATATTTAAAGGGGTTGTCTCGCTACAAAGAATAGCTTTCAAATTGTAGGGAACACAAAATAAAGACAATTTCCAAATATATTGCTTTGTTCATCTGTTTTTGTTAAGGGGATACAAGTGAATTAATCACCTTCCTGGCTATTTCAGTTCCCTCAGTAACTGACCTGTAAACATCTCTCCCCCCTGCTGTTTGTTCTATGTGATAGCAGTGAGTGAGTCATCACACAGGTCGCGGCAGCCTCTGTGCTGCTGGGCAGTAAAAAGCTTGAATTATCTAAAGTAAACAGCACTAATTAGGGCTTTTGTTTGCGGGATCAGATAAAAAGTCCTGCTAGTAGTTTCAGAGAAGCTTCTGAGCTAATCTGAACTAATTAGCAACTGAAAACATAGAGTTGAATACACCATGGAGCTGTTAGAAATCAAGTATGCTTGCATGATAAAATAAATGTGTAAAGTTTATTATGGACTAAGTATTAGCAGTAAGGGCATATGTACAAGTCATTGTAAAACAAGATAGGCCCCATCACCTAAGGATGTTTTCTGTCCGAAACGCGTCGGCTTTTTTTTTTAGCCTGATGCAAGGGGCATGTATACCACACATGTTCTTTTTTAGCAAATATGAATTAAATTTTTTTATTTTTATATAAAAAAAAAATTTCATACCCTCGGGTGTGCTAAATCAAAAAAATATTTCTCTTTTGACCCATCACCTAATGACAGGAAACAGTATCAGTAGCAATAATTAAATTTTCCTAGTCCGATGCTTCTGCCTTACAGGTACACACTATAGAAGTAGTACTTTTTCAATAATTAAAAGGTATAAATAATACTGCTATAAATCAGAGAACCTACATAGTAGTACTAGATAGTAAAAAGTCACCAACTTGTTATTCCCTACAAAAAGATACGTTTTTAGACCTCAGTGGCTCCCCTCGAACTCCTGGACTCCATAGCAGCTGCTACAGCTATAGTGATACCCATGACTAGCAGTGTTCACCATATAAATCATTGGTAATCATTGACTGAAGTGATTCCTCATAAAAAAGATCTTGATTCCTTTTCTTATGAGTCAGTGGCGCTCGCTCTTTTATTTAGATTGTGGTAATGACAGTAAGAACTGTTCGATAATGGCATTTCTTTCAGCGATGCTTTCATTTTGTTTCATCACAAAGGCTCTGAATTAGCAAGTACGTCAAGTAATATGAATACACATACGGGAACTATAGCCGGCTGGAGACGGTACAGCAAAAGTTGAGAAATTCTCCTCTGAACTAAGTACAGCAATAAGATGCATTTCGGAAGGTTCCTTTTTCCAAGGACTGGAGAGGTTGTGTTTTACTGCTAACTGCTGCAACAGATTATGTGGGCTAAAACCCACAAAACCACCAAGAAGGCAATCTAAGAGACTGTGTGGTGAAAGACATGCACAACCAGAAGTAAGTGCATTGTGTTTACCACTAGCCCCTCGTAGGGGGTGGGTGGGGCGACCAACTATCCCATTTGTGATATGGGGGCTTGGATTTTTTGCTTAGGCAATTCTTCTATTGGATTACTTTTGCATTATAGCAATTTTAGTAAATCTTCTTAATTGGTCCAAAAATGTGATGTTATGCCCTTAACACGTGTGTGTGTGTGTATATATATATATATATATATATATATATATATACACAGTTGAAACAAGAAGTGTACATATACTATATAAAAAACACATATGCATGTTTTTCTCAGTATCTGACGTGAAATCAGGATAAACCTTCCCCATTTTAGGTCAATTAGAAACCAAGATTATTTCTATTTGCCAAATGCCAGAATAATGAGAGAATTTTTAAGGCATTTTTATTACTTTCTGCAAAGTCAAAAGTTTATATACATTAGGATTACTAGGTCTTTAAACAATTTGGGACAGCCCATATGATGAGGTCATGTCTTTTGAGGCTTCTGATAGGTTTATTGGCAACATCTGAGATAATTAGAGACACAGCTGTGGATGTATTTTAAGGACACCAGAGACACACTGCTTCTGTGTGTAACATCATGGGAAAGTCTAAAGGAATCAGCCAAGATATCAGGAAGAGGATTGTGGACTTGTACAAGTCTGGACCATCCTTGGGTGCAATTTCCAGATACCTGAAGGTGCCTCATTCATCTGTACAAACAGTTATACACAAGTACAAACAAGATGGGAATGTCCAGCCATCATACCACTCAGGAAGGAGACGGTTTCTATGTCTCAGAGATGAACGTGTGTTGGTCCAACATGGGCATACACAACAACGCAAGAACAAAAGCAAAAGACCTTGTGAAGATGCTGGCGGGAGCTGGTAAGACTGGGTTATTATCCACAGTGAAACGAGTACTGTATAAACATGGGCTGAAAGGTCACTCTGCCAGGAAGAAGCCATTACTCCAAAAGTAACATATAAAAGTAAGATTAATGTTTGGAAATGCACACAGGAACAAAGACCTACATTTTTGGAGACATGTCCTGTGGTCTGAGTAAACTAAAATTGAATTGTGTGGCCATAATGACCATTGTTACATTTGGTGGAAGACGGGAGAGGCTTGGAAGCCTAAGAACACCATCCCAACTGTGAAACACAGGGGTGGCCGCATCATGTTTTGGGGTTGTTTTGCTTCAGCAGGGACTGATGCACTTCACAAAATAGATGAGCAAAGAAGATTCTGTGGCAAATCTGAGGCAACATCTCGAGAAATCAGCCAGAAAGTTAAAGCTTGGGTTGAAATGGGTCTTCCAAATGGACAATGACCCGAAGCATACTGCCAAATTGGTTACAAAGTGGCTTAAGCATAACCAAGTCAATGTTTTGGAGTGGCCATCACAAAGCCCTGATCTCAATCCTATTGAAAATTTATGGGTAAAGCTAAAACGGCAGGTGCGAGGAAGGCGACCTACAAACACGGCTCAGTTACCCCAGTTCTGTCCAGAATAATGGGCTAAAATGCTGACCAACTATTGCAAGATGCTCGTTGAAGGATATCCAAAACATTTGACCCAATTAATACATATTAAGGGCAATGCTGCCAAATACTAATGACATGTATGTAAACTTTTGACTTTACAGAAACTAATAAAAACGCCTTCAAAAATCTCTCATTCTGGCATTTGGCAAATATAAATAATTTTTGTAATCCTAATTGACCTAAAACGGGAGAGAAACAGGGAGAGGGAGAGAGACTATCACAGAGTTGAAACGTTGCAAGGATATGGTTGAATAAACTACACAAGTTTTTCACTTATTGGAAGGAGTGATGTGGATTTTACTCTATTTGCTATTTTGGTCTCAGTCAGGACATTTCCTTCTGGCACCTGATACTTTATTTTTACATATATAATCACACTTATAGCTAAAATAAGTAGAACAACAAATACATGTGAGAATGAACTGGCATGATGTGTTCATATTATGGGTAATAAAGTAGGAAAATGGCACTATAGTACTGTAATATTCTCTGTCCAGAACTCTATTCAGTTATCCTAGATAGGTACTCTTACACATTATACGAGACGTATCCTTACACCATGCTGGGATAATGGGTGCATTCAATTAATTAAATTCCTAATGTAGATGTAACTTAACAGAGATGACATTTGAACAGTCATTTATATAAGCAGTGATATTCTATCGTGTACAGCAAGTTACAGAGCACATAAAAACCTCAAACCTCTAAAATGGTTTTATGATATGTATCTGGTGCATAGTAACCTGCTTTCATGTTCAGCCTATATGATTTACAGTTACAGAAAAACAATACTCTCTCCATCACTTCTAGACATGAAACACATGCTAAACAAGTACAAAAAACAACGACAAAATAATAAAGCCATTGGGGTGCTACCAAATGTGGTCAAATATAGAACATGGAAAATAGAAAAGAAAGACCATGCACGCCCAAAAATGTACAAAAATAAAAAGTATATTTTATACAAGTCCCATATTCAACAAAAATACATTAAAATCAATTCAAAATGACAAAGCTAGCTACCCTGTACATAAACAGACAAAAGTAGCCTGTTAAAGTTTCCAAAGAACAGGACTAACCACAATGAAAGATATCCATAAAAAAGTAACTAATAGTTAAGATGTATATATAGAAAAGCAAAAAAGAGAAAATATTGCTGGAGAAGAAAGGCTGATTAAAGAGATATCAAAGATAAGTAAGACGTAGGGGGAAATGTATAAAAACTCGCACAGACTAGACAGTCGTACTTCTCAGTAAGTTAGTGTAGCATTCGTCAGTACCCCGTTTCCCCAAAAATAAGACACCCTCGAGAATAAGACATAGTGCATTTTTTTTTTAATGCAATTCTGAGTTTGGCTGCTTATGCTGATGTTTTTGATGAAATCACTACAGTATATTAATACATGTTGATGTTTTGTTCAACAATAAATGTGAATTCGTGTTCATAGAAAAATAAGACATCCCCTAAAAATAAGTCTTAGCTCGTCTTTAGGAGCAAAAATTAAGACACTGTCTTATTTTCGGGGAAACACGGTATGTATCAAAGTGTCTCACAGCACTTTATAAATGTGACCAGTTGTGAGACACATTTAAGCTCCAAAAAGTGTCTCAGAAAGTGACTGCGCCAAATTTTGTGTCAGCCTGGCCACTTTAAAAACGGCATGGCTTAGTGCACTATTCTCGTGCCACATTCGGTTGAGACACATTCATAAATGTATCTAATCTTATGAATGTGGCACGACACGCCCTCCTAAGACTTGGCGTGGACTAAAGTGTTGAGGAGGTCGGACGCGCGGCCAGTCTAAACATGTCGGACATGGCCTACGACATTTTTTTTTGTCTCGCATCATGCTAGAAAACGGACGCAGCCAGTTCCATACATGTCCCCCATAGTCTTAAAGGGAATATGTCGCCAAATTTTTTTTTTTTCACTTATTAAATCAAGACCCTGATCCAAATTCTTTTCCTCTCTGTCTTTTTTATTTCCTGATTGTAGATTTCTCTATTCGGCCGTCTATATATGATTGTGGGGAAGACATTCTTGCTTGCACTGCTTTAACAGCAGTCAGAGAGATACTCTACAGCAGCTTCATTCCCATAGGATTCTTAAGACAGATTCTGTCCCATAGACTTGTATAGGAGAGTTTTCACTGTGAAGGGAGGGGAGAGGGAGAGCTGTGAGCATCTCCTCTTGTGACTGGTGGATTCTGTGTTATCTGTACACAATGGTGTCTCCTTTCAGTTTGACCCTGCTTTTACTGGTAATGAGCACAATGCTGAAAATCTCCCTCTACAGAATAGGAAGCGTCAGACTATTATTAAGTTTAGTGGCCAAAGTGAAAACTGCAGGACTTAAGAATTATTAAAAAAAATACTGAAAGTGATATGGAAAATTAAAAATAAAACAACCAAAAATTCCTTAAAAAATGTGTTTAACATAAAAATGTGAGTTAAACAATAAGTCATTTTTTGATGACACATTCCCTTTAAATGACCAGAGAGTAAAAATACCCCATTCCACACACATATCGTGACTTCTTCGGTGTCCACTATCGTTTGTGTGTTTTTTTTTCCTTTTTTATGTTTCATAAAACCCATGCTAGTCCGACCTAAACTTTCCTCCGTTCCGTAATACCAGATGTTACCAGGTAATGTATAGTCACACTAAATCCATGTAATGTATGGAGTATTGTGTTTCAATGTTACATGTACAGTAGGATTAGCAAGTTTACCTAACCTGTTACAGTATGGACTTTGCTGATAATTTCTGAGCTACTTATCTAACTATCTAATGAGGACATAAAAGTTAATAGACATGAAGAATAACGATTCAAAATGGTAAACACTAAAAATGCTTGCATACCAGCTTAAAGGAGTCCAGCAGTAGTTTTGAGGTACTTTCACTATAATATTAAGTCCATTACATTCTGACATGTCTATATAACTAAATACTAGTAAAACACTACGTCTCTCCCACAGTGGCAATGTATACCTATTTCTACTGTAAAGCCCGATAGGAAGTTACAAGCTAAATATAGCTATATCATCTAAAGGTGTGATCTATATGGAACGGCTCCAACTTGAGGTTCCAAATACAGACTCGGCTTCCTGTGTAATGATAAATGCTACCCTGCTAAAGACCTTCAAAGTTTTCAGCTGGATGTTTGAATAGTGATAGAAAATGTGACAAAAATACGATACTTGGCCACCTGAACATCACACCCGCATGTTTATTGGACATTTGTTTTCAAGGCCATAGGCATTAATAGTGACTGGTTTTTAGAATATTTCTGTAGGTACTGCTATCCACTGAGACACAAGAGCATTAGTGAGGTCAGGCACTGACATTAGCTTGGACTATATGGACCTATCTTCATGCACTGGGACATTGCCATGCATAAAATGGAAAAGTCCTTCTCTAAACTTTTCCACTGGTCTCTAGATGGTCATTGTATGCCGCAGTTTTAAAATTTTCTTCACCGAAGTTGTGACCCAGCACACACTGTAACATATAGCCCTAGACCACTATATATCATCTACTGGTCATTGATGTTAACTTGGACTATATGGACCTATCTTCATGCACAAAATGGAAAAGTCCTTCTCTGAACTGTTCCACTGGGCTCTAGCCCGCAGTTTTAGAATTTTATGCCCCAGTTTTAAAATTTTCTTCACCTAAGTTGAGTGACCCAGCACACACTATTAGATATAGCCAGAGACCATTATCTGTCATCTACTGGTCCTTACCGGTGACACTACCGGTTTAGTAGAGGAGAGTCCTCGTGTCCATCATAGAATCTACCACAGATCTGAGATTAACATACAACTCCAGAGAATGTTTCTAGTTTTCCATAGTACAATGGTGGAAGGGCAAACTGTCTTGTTACAAAGGTGGCATCCTATAATATTTCTATTGATGATGAATAACGTGCAAAACAATAAAATAGCTTTAACATATGCTTTAATACCCCCCCATTTACTACATGTAAATTAAAAAAAAAACACAGTATGGAGAGTAGTGTTGCTGGAATAGGTCTCCGAGTAGTTGCTGAACCTATTCAAATATTCAGGATTTGCGACATCCCAAAACCTGACCCTAAACTGGGGTTGTGGTCAGAGTCAGGGAAACGGTAGGGGCCAAGTTACGGCTGATTTTTCTCCAAATGCCACCAAAATTTGGTTCCAACCCAAATGGAATTGATATTCAGGTCGAATTTAACTGACTCGAATTCCAAACTGTAACAGTGAGTAATGCCAGTAATATTCTTGAACAGTAGATATAAATGTTGCCACCTTTACATTAAGATACTATTAGATACTGGGTACTATGTATCCCTGTTGCAGGTTATCAGCCACAGTAGGCTGGTGATGGCCATCATTATTAGTAGGGTTTGGCAGAATCTACTGCAGGGGTCTTAAACTTGGCTGGGAAAATGGGCTGCACATGGAAATAATTGAAGTGGATGGGCCCTATTCCTTTAAAATTTGATACAATACAAAATTATTGCCCAGGTCGTTACACACACAGTTTTTTTTTGCGTGGTAAGCTTGTAGAATGGTTTTAGCGTAGTGTGTTTTTTTTTTTTTCCTTTTTTATTTTCTACATTTTTTATTTACTTGTCCCACTATGGTACTGGATTGAGAGATCACTTGATCTCAGTTACAATACATTGCAGTATACGACTGTACTGCACTGTATTATCTATCAGTCTGCCAGCCAGACCCTGCCTCTCTGTCCCGGTAAGCCTATGTCACCGACAGATGCAAGGCCGTTGTTAGGCTTCTGACACCCTGCAATCGCACAGTGGAGTGTCAAAAAATGACTCAAAGACCCCTCTCCCTGTCAAATCTCTTATATGCCACGGTTATTATTGATTATAGCCTCTAAGGCAGGCATCCTCAAACTGCGGCCCTCCAGCTGTTGGGAAAGGAAAATAGTAACAAACTCCCATGCATTATCCCAACTGATTTTTCTATTTTTTTAAAAGTAATTTGTTTTATCTTAGTATAATGTGCCATTTTTTTAAAGTATGGGATAGTTGTAGTTTCCCAACAGCTGGAGGGCCACAGTTTAGGGATGCGTGGTCTAAGGGGTTCAGTGGCCGAGAAAGAGTAAACTATAGTCCGCCGTTAGAGCATGATCCCTCAGGAGCTTCAGTGTCCCGCTGGCTGCAGATGTTGGCCTCAGGGGCCACATGTGGCCTGCATGTTTGAGACCCAAAGATGGGAAACCTATGTGCAGAAAGTTGCCTTCAGTTCTGCAAAGACCCTGCCTCTTTACACACCTAATAAATGGAACCTGTAATTGGTTCTCGTTACAACCACTATCATTTTAGGACTGATGCTTTTCCTGATGATCTTAAAGGAACTAAAAAACCCATATGAAGTGGCCTGTGTTACCAACAAATGAACTGCTGCACTTAAGTTGTGACTCTAATTAAAATATAAACTAGAATCTGGTGATAAAAAAAAAAAAAATAAAAAAAACTTTTGCTCACCTGTTTTATCGAAAAGATCTAAAAAATCTAAAAAGATTTCCTTTCAGAAGGATGGATAATACCATTCAGCCTGTCAGTAACTTTAGGCAATGACTGAACAAGTAGCTGGCACACATAATCCTAGATATCGCTCTAGTGTCGCTATGCCTCATAACATTTTAGCAGCTGAAAATGAAAAACCTTTCTCCATAAGGACACATTCAAAATCGAGGCCTTTTAAAGCTGGTAAAACGCATGATGCCTGGCAGTACGCTAGCTTTGGCAGCACGTACAGCACTAAAATGACTTCATCACAGAATTCCCTACCAACTGTTGAATCCAAACCGGTTCTACAAGTGAAAAAGGAAATCCCACTTTTGCTGCACGTTCTACTTTCATTAGCTACTACAAGCTGAAGTTTCCAGAGCGGTAATGGCCCATCTAAAGCTTAACCTGTGATTACATGTACTAACAGCACAATCCTCCTTACAGATACAGTTGACTGGATTGTTGATACAATCAATTTAGATAGAACTTCCCAACATATGCTGCATCACAGTCATAGAAACAATAAAGTACACATAGGGCCTTATGTATGAAAACTGTCTTTGCTGCCCATAGCAAAGAATCAGAGCTCAGCTTTCACTTCATATAGTGCTCTGGAAAACTAAAAGCCATCTCTGATTGGTTGTTATGGGCAACAGACAGTCTTACTACCAGACGCATAGTCTTAGTTGGACCACATCTGGTCTAGTTTCCCAAATGTACACACTTTGAGCCTCATGTATGAAAACTTTCTAGGTTTAAGGCCCTGTTCACACGACGGATTTGAACGAGGTTATGGCCACGAGTTCCAACGCGGTTTCCACGGCCATAACCATTTCCAGATCGCACCCACTTTATTAACATGGTTTCCTATGGGAAACCACGTTAATATTCACATGCCGTGGGTTTGGACGCGTGTTTGAGAACTCTCCTGTCAATTCTTGACCGGGAGTCCTCAGCACGGCGGCCGCACGGTGTTAGTGCGAGCGTCGCCGCGGTTTTCCCCCTGCCTACTAATTTGCATGGGGGAAAACCCTTGCAACAAGCCGCACCCCAAACCATGCCCACGCCGCAAACCCGCGTCAGGAGACGCGAGTTTGCGGCGAGGGTAGGACGAGGTTCGGACACGGGAATCGCAGGCGAAAGCCGCGGCTGAACCCGCAGCCAAAACCGTCACGTGAACATACCCTAAGACTTTCTTTGTTGCCCATAGCAACCAATCAGAGCTCCCCTTTCATTTCATATTGTGCTCTGAAAAAGACAGGGGAGCTCTAGTTGGTTGCTATTGTCAACATAAAGTCAGTAAAAAAAGTAAAAGGTTTCTCCTAAAGCATGAACATTTGACAAACTGAGTAAAAATAGTCTGAATAATAACAAAAGACTATGTTTGCTCTATTGTTTTTGATACCCAACAGATACCTTCATGAATCCAAAAATGAAATCGGAACCATTCAGTGTGGCCTACTGAACAGAATTTCTATCAAAGTCTATGTGGACGGTTGACAATCGGTTTTCAAATGTGAAACCCGTCTGAAAACCTGACCGTGTGGACGTACCAAAATATAATTCATCTCAGGCCCTTATTTTGCCTTTAGATGTAATTAATATTTATTTGGTTGCTCAAACTTCAAAGATTTTTGATACAATGGCCTAGCGTGTTTTCGGTATTATAGCATTTTCTCCATACAGCTATATATAATAGGTTATCGATATCCACCTCTACTAAAATAAAACCATGGGGAGAGATGTTTTACACCTATGCTTCCCCTCCTGCCCTGGACTCTATGTTTGCTTGTTTGTGTAATCCCGTCTGATGTAACAGCAGGTCATAATGCCTCATATCTTTACACAAGCGCTGAAAGTTTTATGAAGTTGTTTTCTCCAGTAACAGTGGGGGGAGGCTGAGCGTTCCCAGTCTGTGGATTGCAATGTTAATGAACGACTACACACAAACATTGGGAATACGTGACTGGCAAAGCATCCCTCCCTTCTCCAGAGCTGCCTTGCCTGCTCTGTGCAAACAAACACTGTTATCCTGTCTCCAAGATCATATTTCAAAACTGATTAGGACGGGTGATCCTGAGCAGTAACCAGCAGACTGGAATGGAGAATGGGAGTGATCTCCAGGGCCTGACTAGGTACAAGGCTAGTGCTCTCCACTAGGCCACTATGTATAAAAACATCTCCGGTTACGAGTCATGTTAAATATGCAGCCTCCCCCCCATGCTGACATGTCCTGTCACTTTCACTTTAATTTAAGGACCCTGGTGGCCTTATGTATGAAAATGGTCTAGCAGTAAGACTGTCTTTGTTGCCCATCGCAACCAGAGCTCAGCTTTAATTTCATATTGTGTTCTGGGAAAATAGAAGCTGAGCTCTGATTGGCTGCTATGGGCAACAAAGACCGTCTTACTGCTAGACCGGTTTCATACATAAGGCCCTTTCAGTGAAAATACATTCATATATATGTGGGTATATATTCCAGGTGTAAATTTTCAATTTACAAATATAAAAGTTGTAACCAGAAGCAGGTTGGTCCCCTGGGACAAAGGCAGACAAAGAGGTAGAAAGCAAGAGGCATGTACATTAAGGCTATGTTCAGGCTGGGTTCACACAGTGTATTTGCAGGGCGTAATTACGCCCCGCAATTTCGCCGTGTGGACGTGTATACGCCGCTGGTAATTCACATGTCACTTATCACCCCCCGCGGCGGATTCGCCGAGCAGGGAGAGGAGACGTAATGCATTGTTCTCTATGAGAACTGTGGATTACAGTAATGACTGGGACGTATTCCAGCCGTAATTTGCGCACTCCGGCGCGTAATTACGGACTGAAATACGTCCAATTTTAAGCCGTGTGAACATAGCCTTACTAGCGGCGTATATGCGCCACTAGTAATGATAGCCTATGGGCCGGCGAGGTGCCGGCCCCCCGCTCCCGCCCACACCACCAGCGGGCCCCTGAGAATCAACAGTCTAATACGGATTAGAGGGGCACCTGGAAACTTCTGGTCCCAGTGTAAAAGCCATACTGGAGCTT
Source organism: Phyllomedusa bahiana (assembly GCA_025379985.1). Classification (NCBI taxonomy): domain Eukaryota; kingdom Metazoa; phylum Chordata; class Amphibia; order Anura; family Hylidae; genus Phyllomedusa; species Phyllomedusa bahiana. Next base: position 22,039 of record JAODAL010013618.1, on the reverse strand, counting down.
CCTAATGACCTCACACTCTGAACTTTGGTCTCCAACTTGTCGCTCTCCAACTGTTGCAATACTACAACTCCCAGCATGTATTGATAATCCAAGTTTATTGGATTTCTATAGCATTTCTCATAATATAGCAGCGCACCTCAGAACTGCACATAGTGTGGCTCAGTGTCCATCAGGGACCCCGGCACTCTCCACAGCTCTGCTACTACTGGAATGATCTCCACGGCCTGTTAGCTTTCCACTAGATACAATAGGCCAGTAACTTTGCAGGGAACACTTTGACCCTGGTCTATGTATGGTCTGGTTACTGTTCATATAACCTCCTGCATGAGATATTATATCGATGTCAATCTGGTCTAAGTGAGAAACAACAACTGTTCCTAAAAATATCCCAGGTGCCATCAGGTCAGTATTGGCAGCTCTGCAGTGACGGCTCCGCTGTTCTGGTGCAAGATGGGAACCGATAATGGGCAGGAGGCCAGATACTTTCATTGTATTGGGTCCAATAATCATGCTAGGAATAGAGAACGTCTAGATTAGTAGGTGTAAAAGTGCGGGAGTGCCATTAATGCCAACCTCAGAAAAGCCTATTCCTTGCATCACTCCCCAATGCACGCGGTTCTTGTGATATGCAATGGATATTATGCAATGGATATTACACAACCGAGTCAAGGCTCTGGGGATACAGACTGTGCCTTGCCTATTCCTTGGGGGGTGGGCTAAATCTAGCAGCTTTGCCCATTTCATGGAAGATTACATAAGAGCTATGATGATTCCATGATGAAAACTGAGTATATCAGGCCTCATACAACTACTACTGGGCACTGGTAATGACTGTAGTATCTATACACACACTAATATACATACATACACTATGTGCTCACACACTATATATACACACATACACACACATATACTTGGATACGATGACCTAGTGGTGCCCTCATGCTGGGACTTGCAGTCTGCCGGCAGCTGTAAGCAGAGGCAATGTACACCTGCTCTATGTATACACAATATATATGTATACACCTGGACACCAGTGAGGTAGCGGTGCCCCCCATGCTGGCTCTGTAGTCTGCTCCACCTATACACTATATACATCAGTGAGGTAGCGGTGCCCCCCATGCTGGCTCTGTAGTCTGCTCCACGCATACACTATATACACCAGTGAGGTAGCGGTGCCCCCCATGCTGGCTTTGTAGTCTGCTCCATGTATACTCTATATACACCTGGACACCAGTGAGGTAGCGCTGCCCCCCATGCTGGCTTTGTAGTCTGCTCCATGTATACTCTATATACACCTGGACACCAGTGAGGTAGCGCTGCCCCCCATGCTGGCTGTGTAGTCTGCTCCATGAATACACTATATACACCAGTGAGGTAGCGTTGCCTCCCATGCTGGCTGTGTAGTCTGCTCCATGTATACACTATATACACCAGTGAGGTAGCGGTGCCCCCCATGTTTGGCTCTGTAGTCGCTCCATGTAAACACTTATATACCCCAGTGAGGTAGCGGTGCCCCCCATGCTACTCTATAGCCCTGCTCCACCTATACACTATATACATCATGAGGTAGCGGTGCCCCCCCATGCTGGCTCTGTAGTCTGCTCCACGTATACACTATATACACCAGTAAGGTAGTGGTGCCCCCCTTTGCTGGCTCTGTAGTCTGCTCCATGTATACACTATATATACACCAGTGAGGTAGTGGTGCCCCCCATGCTGGCTCTGTAGATCTCTCCTTATACTCTATATATACACCAGTGAGGTAGTGGTGCCCCCCATGCTGGCTCTGTAGTCTGCTCCACGTATACACTATATATACACCAGTGAGGTAGTGGTGCCCCCCCATGCTGGCTCTGTAGTCTGCACCATGAATACACTATATAAACACCAGTGAGGAAGTGGAGCCCCCCATGCGGGCTCAGTAGTCTGCTCCACGAATACACTATATATACACCAGTGAGGTAGTGGGGCCCCCCATGCTGGCTCTGTAGTCGCCCACGTATACACTATATATACACCATGAGGTAGTGGTGCCCCCCCCATGCTGGCTCTGTAGTCTGCTCCATGTATACACTATATATACACCCGTGAGGTAGTGGTGCACCCCATGCTGGCTCTGTAGTCCTGCTCCACGCATACACTATATATACACCAGTGATGTATTTGGTGCCCCCCCATGCTTTGGTTTCTGTAGCTGCTTCCATGTATACACTATATAACGCCAGTGTGGTAGTGGTGCCATCAGGCCTCGGTCACTCTCCAACTGCTACACTGAATGATCTCCAGGCTGTAGCTTCCACTAGTACAATGGCCAGTACTTGCCATTGCTGGCTATGTATGGTTGGTCTGCTCCTCCGCATAGACTATTAATACATGCATTGGGTAGTGAGAAACCCATACTGTTCTATACCCAGGTGCCTCAGGTATATGGCACTATAGCATGCCCACCGTGTTGGTAGTGGGACCAATCGCCCAGATGCTTTCATTGTATTGGGTCCATGTAACATCTATATATAAAAGTTGGGGTAGTGGTGTAAAAGTGCTGGAGTCATTATGCCAACCTAACAAAAAGCCATGATTCGTGTCCCCCCATTGCTGCGCGTTCTTGTATCATGCTCCATGATTACAATGATATATACACCCAGGTTGGGGTAAGACTGTGCCTTCCTATTCCTTGGTGGCTGTAATCTGAGCTTCCATTCGGATTACACTATATATGACACCATGATGAAATGAGATATCGCCTCATCAATGCTCTGGGCACTGTATACTGCTATCTACACACACACTATATATACATCCATACAGTAGGGTGCTCACTGCTCTGTATTCACCATTACACACAATATATATTATACGTGACCAGTGGTGTAGCTGCTGCCACCATGCTGGCAGGCATGTACCTGCTCCAGTATACACTATATACACCAGTGAGGTAGCGGTGCCCACCATGCTGGCTCTGGAGTCTGCTCCACGTATAGACTATTTATACACCTTGTCACCAGTGTGGTAGCGGTGCCATCCTTGCTGGCTCTGTAGTCTGCTACACGTATACACTATATATACACCTGGACACCAGTGAGGTAGCGGTGCCCCCCATGCTGGCTTTGTAGTCTGCTCCATGTATACACTATATATACACCAGTGAGGTAGCGGTGCCCCCCATGCTGGCTTTGTAGTCTGCTCCATGTATACTCTATATACACCTGGACATCAGTGAGGTAGCGCTGCCCACCATGCTGGCTTTGTAGTCTGCTCCATGTATACTCTATATACACCTGGACATCAGTGAGGTAGCGCTGCCCACCATGCTGGCTGTGTAGTCTGCTCCATGTATACACTATATATACACCAGTGAGGTAGCGTTGCCTCCCATGCTGGCTGTGTAGTCTGCTCCACGTATACACTATATACACCAGTGAGGTAGCGGTGCCCCCCATGCTGGCTCTGTAGTCTGCTCCACTCATACACTATATATACACCATTGAGGTAGCGGTGCCCCCCATGCTGGCTCTGTATTCTGCTCCACGCATACACTATATATACACCAGTGAGGTAGTGGTGCCCCCCCATGCTGGCTCTGTAGTCTACTCCATTTATACACTATATATACACCAGTGAGGTAGTGGTGCCCCCCATGCTGGCTCTGTAGTCTGCTCCACGTATACACTATATACACCCCAGAGGTAGCGGTGCCCCCCATGCTGGCTCTGTAGTCTGCTCCATGATACACTATATATACACCATGAGGTAGTGTTGCCCCCCATGCTGGCTCTGTAGTTCTGCTCCACGCATACACTATATATACACCAGTGAGGTAGCGGTGCCCCCCATGCTGGCTCTGTAGTCTGCTCCATGTATACACTATATATACACCAGTGAGGTAGTGGTGCCCCCCATGCTGGCTCTGTAGTCTGCTCCACGCATACACTATATATACACCAGTGAGGTAGTGGTGCCCCCCATGCTGGCTCTGTAGTCTGCTCCACGCATACACTATATATACACCAGTGAGGTAGCGGTGCCCCCCCATGCTGGCTCTGTAGTCTGCTCCATGTATACACTATATATACACCAGTGAGGTAGTGGTGCCCCCCATGCTGGCTCTGTAGTCTGCTCCATGTATACACTATATATACACCAGTGAGGTAGTGGTGCCCCCCATGCTGGCTCTGTAGTCTGCTCCACGCATACACTATATATACACCAGTGAGGTAGCGGTGCCCCCCATGCTGGCTCTGTAGTCTGCTCCACGCATACACTAGAATTCATTGAGAAGCGGCTCGTCTCCTCCGGGGAGCGGGGTGTGCATTTCACCTCTCACGCCAGCCGCCTCCAGCAGCCGTGCAACCTCCATCCCCGGCTCACGTTCAAGGCTCTCCCCGCTGAGAGGAACACATGGCGGGGGCACGGCTGTGTGCTTCCCTGCAGGAGAACAAAGGAATGCGGAGCCCGGCGGTGCCGCTCCTCCCTGCCCGCCTCCCATTCACGTGCTCAGCCCTCAGTTCACAACACACAGGCGCGGGGCTTTGGGCCCGTGCCCCATGAGGGAACGGGGGGGTAAATCCGCACAGCGGGGGGAAAAACGGGCCCCATCAATGGACCCCGGGAAAAAATTGACCCCGCGGCATTTCACACAGCGTCCCTCAGGAGCTCCCAGCCATTGTCTGCTGCCGAAATCCGTCAGTGACCCCCTCCTACTGTCCTGGCTCCATTGTTACAAGCAGAGAAATCGCATCATCAGCTCCGCGCACTCACTGCTGAGGTTACATAATAGCACATTTCCAGGAACTCGCACTGACACCCAGATGGATGGAGGCAGCAGGGAAGGACACCATGGGGGACAGGGGGAAACCAAAGGAGAAACAGATTATAGTTGGAGGGGGAGAGGACAATTATCTAGGGAGAGAGAGGAGGGGACAGATTATACGTATAAAGGGGGAGAGACGATTTACTATAGAGAGAGACAGATTATACGTATGGGAGAGACAGATTATACGTATGAGAGAGAGACAGATTATACGTATGGGAGAGAGGGGTTTAGTATGAGAGAGGGGGAAGAGACGATTAACTTTTGGAAGAGAGACAGTTTACGTAAAGGGGGAGAAAACATGTATGAAAAGGAGTTATATGTATGAAGAGAAGAGAAGGAGAAGAGGCGATTTATGTAGAAGAAGAGAGAGAGAGCGAAGAGGCTTAATGTATGAGAGAGGGGGAAAGGGAAACAGATTTATTATGAGAGAGGAGAGAGAGCAAAGGCGATTTTGTATGAAGAAGAGAGAGAGAGAGAGCAAGGGGCAGATTATTGTAAGAGAGAGGAAGCAAAGGCAGATTATATAAGAGAGAGAAGAGCAAGAGGCAGATTATTGTTGGAAAGAGAGAGAAGGGGAAAAAAAAACGAGGCAATTATTGAAGAAAGAGAGCAAAGGAAGATTATAGTATGAGAGAGAGAGAGCAAGAGGCAGATTATATGTAAGAGAGAGAGAGAAAAAGGGGCAGTTAATGAAGAAGAGAGAGACAAAAAGGGGGGGGAGAAATTTTAGTATGAGAGGGGAGAACAATTATACATGAGGGGAGAGAGAACAATTATACGTATTGAGAGGGAGGACAGTTTATACGTTTTGAAAGGGGAGAGTAAACATGTATAAGAGGGGCCAGATTATAGTAATGAGGAGAAGGGAGAGAAATGCGGAGTTATTGTATGAGGAGAGAGAGAGAGCAAGAGGCAGATTATATGTATGAGAGAGAGAGAGAGAGAGAGACAGATTATATGTATGAGAGAGAGAGAGCAAGAGGCAGATTATATGTATGAGAGAGAGAGAGCAAGAGGCAGATTATATGTATGAGAGAGAGAGAGCAAGAGACAGATTATATGTATGAGAGAGAGATCAAGAGGCAGATTATATATATGATAGAGAGAGCAAGAGGCCGATTATGAAAGGGAGAGGGAGAGAGAGCAAGAGGCAGTATAGTATGAGAGAGAGAGAGACGAAAAGAAGAGGCAGATTATATGTATGAGAGAGAGAGGAGCAAGAGAGGCAGATTATATGTATGAGAGAGAGAGCAAGAGGCAGATTATATGTATGAGAGAGAGAGCAAGAGGCAGATTATATGTATGAGAGAGAGAGCAAGAGGCAGATTATATGTATGAGAGAGAGAGAGAGAGCAAGAGGCAGATTATATGTATGAGAGAGAGAGAGAGCAGATTATATGTATGAGAGGGAGAGAAACATGTATGAGAGAGAGGCAGATTATATGTATGAGAGAGAGAGAGAGAGAGCAAGAGGCAGATTATATGTATGAGAGAGAGAGAGAGAGAGCAAGAGGCAGATTATATGTATGAGAGAGAGAGAGAGAGAGCAAGAGGCAGATTATATGTATGAGAGAGAGAGAGAGAGCAAGAGGCAGATTATATGTATGAGAGAGAGAGCAAGAGGCAGATTATATGTATGAGAGAGAGAGCAAGAGGCAGATTATATGTATGAGAGAGAGAGAGCAAGAGGCAGATTATATGTATGAGAGAGAGAGAGAGAGCAAGAGGCAGATTATATGTATGAGAGAGAGAGAGCAAGAGACAGATTATAGGTATGAGAGGGAGACAGATTATAGGTATGAGAGGGAGACAGATTATAGGTATGAGAGGGAGACAGATTATAGGTATGAGAGGGAGACAGATTATAGGTATGAGAGGGAGACAGATTATAGGTATGAGAGGGAGACAGATTATAGGTATGGGAGGGGGGAACAGTTTTATAGGTATGAGAGGGAGCAGATTATAGTATGAGAGGGAGAGAGACAGATTATACGTATGAGAGGGAGACAGATTATAGGTATGAGAGGGAGACAGATTATATGTATGAGAGGGAGACAGATTATATGTATGAGAGGGAGACAGATTATATGTATGAGAGGGAGACAGATTATATGTATGAGAGGGAGACAGATTATATGTATGAGAGGGAGACAGATTATATGTATGAGAGCAAGAAACAGATTATATGTATGAGAGCAAGAAACAGATATGTAAGAAAGAGTTTATAGGTATGAGAGAGCAAGAAATATATGTATGAGAGAGAACGAGCAAGAGACATGTATGAGAGAGCAAGAGACAGATTATAGGTATGAGAGAGACAGAAAAATTATATGTATGAAAGAGCGCGCAAGAGACACGTATGAGACAAATTATATGTATGATAGAGAAGAGCAAGATAGATTATATGTATGACAGAGAGCAAGAGACAGTTTATACAAATGAGAGAGAGCGCAAGAGACAGTTTATACAAATGAGAGAGAGCGCAAGAGACAGTTTATACAAATGAGAGAGAGCGCAAGAGACAGTTTATACAAATGAGAGAGAGAGCGCAAGAGGCAGATTATACAAATGAGAGAGAGAGCGCAAGAGGCAGATTATACAAATGAGAGAGAGAGCGCAAGAGGCAGATTATACAAATGAGAGAGAGAGCGCAAGAGGCAGATTATACAAATGAGAGAGAGAGCGCAAGAGGCAGATTATACAAATGAGAGCGCGCAAGAGACAGATTATACAAATGAGAGAGAGAGCGCGCAAGAGACAGATTATACAAATGAGAGAGAGAGCGAGAAAGAGACAGATTATAAAAATGAGAGAGAGAGCGCAAGAGACAGATAATACAAATGAGAGAGAGAAAGAGACAGATTATACAAATGATGAGGGGAGCAGAGACAGATTATACCACTGAGAGAGAGCTAGAGTCAGATTATACAAATGAGAGAGAGAGCGCAAGAGACAGATTATACAAATGAGAGAGAGCAAGAGACAGATTATACAAATGAGAGAGAGCAAGAGACAGATTATACAAATGAGAGAGAGCAAGAGACAGATTATACAAATGAGAGAGAGCAAGAGACAGTTTATACAAATGAGAGAGAGCAAGAGACAGTTTATACAAATGAGAGCAAGAGACAGTTTATACAAATGAGAGCAAGAGACAGTTTATACAAATGAGAGCAAGAGACATTTTATACAAATGAGAGCAAGAGACAGTTTATACAAATGAGAGCAAGAGACATGAGAGAGAGCAAGAGAGATTATATGTATAATAGATATAGAGATTATATGTATGGGAGAGAGCAAGAGTCAGATTATATGTATGATAGAGAACTATAGACAGATTATTTGTATGATAGAGAACTATAGACAGATTATATGTATGATAGAGAACTATAGACAGATTATTTGTATGATAGAGAACTATAGACAGATTATATGTATGATAGAGAACTATAGACAGATTATTTGTATGATAGAGAACTATAGACAGATTATATGTATGATAGAGAACTATAGACAGATTATTTGTATGATTCATCTGTATAGACATCAATAATCAGATTATAGGTGTAATAGATGAGACACATGATGGAGAGTAGAATCCCCATTTCAATCACGTGTTACACTGTATTGTGCATGGACAGCACTGTGGGGCATCACTAACTACAGCTACTACATTGTGTTATGTATGGGCTGAACACTATGGGGCATCACTGATACTATCACCCTGCATTGGGTATGGACTCTGGGGCATCACCCTGCATTGGGAATGGACTCTGGGGCCTCACCCTGTATTGGTATGGACTAGGGGATCACTATGACTATCATCTGTTTTGGGTATGGACTCTGGGGCATCACCTGCATTGGGTATGGACTTGGGCATCACCATGCATTGGGTAGGACTCTGGGCTCACCCTGATTGGGTATGGATCTGGGGCATCACCTGCATTGGGTATGGACTCTGGGGGCATCACCCTACATTGGGTATGGACTCTGGGGCATCACCCTGTTTGGGGTTTATGGCTCTGGGGCATCACCTGCATTGGGTATTGACTCTTGGGCATCACCCTGCATTGGGTATGGACTCTGGGGCATCACCCTGCATTGGGTATGGACTCTGGGGCATCACCCTGCATTGGGTATGGACTCTGGGGCATCACCCTGCATTGGGTATGGACTTTGGGGCATCACCCTGCATTGGGTATGGACTCTGGGGCATCACTAATACTATCACCCTGTATTGGGTATGGACTCTGGGGCATCACCCTGCATTGGGTATGGACTCTGGGGCATCACCCTGCATTGGGTATGGACTCTGGGGCATCACCCTGCATTGGGTATGGACTCTGGGGCATCACCCTGCATTGGGTATGGACTCTGGGGCATCACCCAGTATTGGGTATGGACTCTGGGGCATCACCCTGTATTGGGTATGGACTCTGGGGCATCACTGACTAATGCCATTACACTACAGCAGCTCCCGGCGCACACAATGTACACATCCCAGCCGGCCCGATCCGTACAATAACATTGCGGAGCCTCCCAGCGCCGTACACTCGCACGGGTTATGCAATCTATGGAGAGCCCTCCTCCCCCAGCTCCCAGACAACAAAAGGACCCATCATTCCAGTAAACTGCATCCCTCAGCACTTCACCTAGTGCCCGCCACCTGCACCGCTCCATGTGGAGCGCACGGCGCCGGGTGGCCAGCTCTGCGGGCTGCCTCCCTTTGTTCCCATTCTGGAGAGGCTGCCGGAGCGCTCTGGTACAGGTCAGCGTGGGTGGAGAGCAGCAGCAGCGGGGATCACACTCACTGTCATCTCCATTCAAGCCCAGCATCTCCCAACAATAGGCGGCCAGTGAGGACGCGGTGTTACCTGAGTGGGTGAGCAGACGGTGGCAGCGCAGCATCCTGGCACTCTCCGGCAGATGGGAAGCTGCGCCTCCTGTGCAGTGTCCCCGCTCCAGCCGCCGCTCCACAGATCTGTGTTAGTAGGTCAATACTCCTCAGTGTTACTCTGTGTGCACTTGCAGGCGTACAGTGACTCAAACAGGAGCTGCCCGCGGCCAATCACAGCCCAGGTGTTCTCAAGTGGCGGCCAATCAGGGAGCAGATCTGGAGACAGGGGGCGGGCCGTGGAGAAGGCATTAAGAACTCTGCTTGCGAACACCGTGTTACTGTAGAACGTGGAGCTCTTGTCCTGTGGATTGCATAACAGGGGAGAGGGAGGGGGCATTTACGTAACTGCCCGACAGCGGCGGCACATTAACCCCTGCAGTGCGCGTCAGGTGACCGAGGCTGGGCTTTGTTCACCGGGGTAATAAATGAATGGAGTACGGCAGTGCAGCGGTGTGGTAGAGGGCGGGCGTGCTCCGCTGATGTCCACTGATTCATCCGTCTATGGCACTGACATGCTGGGCACTGTGTAGCTGTGCGCCGGGTATAGTGTGATAGTAAAGGCTGGCGCGCTTCATCCGTCTATGGCACTGACATGCTGGGAATTGTATAGCTGTGCGCCGGGTATAGTGTGATAGTAAAGGCTGGCGCGCTTCATCCGTCTATGGCGCTGACATGCTGGGCATTGTATAGCTGTATGCCTGGTATTGTGTAATAGTAAAGGCTTGCCGCTTCATCCGTCTATGGCACTGACATGCTGGTCAATGTAGAGCTATGCGCCTGATATAGTATGGTAGTAAGCGCTGGCGTGCGCAACTGCTTCATCCGGCTATAGAGTTGACAGGCTGATCATTGTAGATCTGTGCGCCGGGTATAGTATGGTAGTAAGCGCTGGCGTGCTCCGCTGATATGCACTGATTCATCCGTCTATAGAGTTGACAGGCTGATCCCTGTATAGCTGTGCGCCGGGTATAGTATGATTGTAAAGGCGTGCTCCACTGATAGCCGCTGCTTCCTCCGTCTATAGAACTGACATGGTGATCAATGTAGATCTATGTATGCATCGGGTATAGTATGATAGTATTGGCTAGCGTGCTCCACTGCTTCATCCGTTTATAGAGGTGACATGCTGATCAATGTAGAGCTATGCACTGGGTATAGTGTGGTAGTAAAGGCTGGCGCGCGTCATCCGTCTATAGATTGCTGGTCACTGTATGGCTGTGTGCCGGGTCTAGTGTGATAGTAAAGACTGGGGCGCTTCATCATCTATAGAGCTGACATTCTGATCACTGTAGTTATGCGCTGGGTATAGTATGATAGTAAAGGCTGGCGTGCTCCACTGCTTCATCCATCTATAGAGCTGACATGCTGATCAATGTAGAGCTATGCATAGGGTATACTATGGTCAGGACTGGGACAAGGTATTCTGGTGCCCAAGGAAAACATGGCATATAGTGCCCCTCCATGGAAAATTCAGCCCACTCCATATCTCCTTGCACCCCCTTTTCTGCCTGGAATGAAGTGGCGCCCTAGGCGGTCACCTACCCGTCGTCCCAGAGTATGGTAGTAAATGCTGCGGTGCTCTGCTGATATCTTCCGCTTCATCCGTTTTTAGACCTGACAGGCTGTTCAATGTAGAGCTATGTATCCGGTATAGTATGGTAGTAAGCGCTGGCGTGCTTCACTGATTCATCCGTCTATAGACCTGACATGCTGATCATTGTAGCGCTATGTGCCAGATTAGGCTCAGTGTACACTGCGTTTTACCGTACATTATAATGTATATGTTAAACGTATGCCAAATGTGCACTATGAGCATACGTTTAACATAATTTTTTTTCTAGCTTTTCTATTGTCTGTCTCCTGTTTTTCCCTGCAATTTGATTGGATAGCTTTGTTTATATGTTTATGACGGATACAAACGCATATGTTTACAACATGTGCACAAATATTAGGATCTGTTTTCCATTGACATACATTGTAAAAAAAAAAAAAAAGTATACTGCAACACATACATTTATTTATTTATTTTTTTAAACTTGAAAAAGCGCAGCGCCCTGCGTCCTCCTCCCGTTAAAATTAAATGCATATTTGATGGAAAGTGTAAAAAAGGACACTATGCCAATGCATGTTGCACATTCGTCCTCCTATATGAGTCAATGAACATGTTAAAGCATCTGTTCAAAATAACGCAGTATGGTGGTGCCAGGTATAGAGCTCTGCTGATACCTGCTGCTTCCTCCGTCTATAGAACTGACATGCTGATCAATGTAGAGCTATGCACTGGGTATAGTATGATAGTAAGCGCTAGTGTGCTCTGCTGCTTCACCTGTCTATAGTCCTGACATGCTGATCAATGTAGAGCCAGGTATAGTATGATAGTAAGCGCTAGTGTGCTCTGCTGCTTCCTCCGTCTAAACTGACAATATCATGTAGTCATGTGTGGTATAGTATTAATGCAGGTGCTCGCGCTTCACCTGCTATGTCCGAATGCTATCAATGTAGACCAGGTATAGTTGATAGAAACGCTAGTGTCTCTGCTGCTTCCCCCTTTAAAGAACTGCATATGACAATTAGATCTATTCCCGGTAAAGTATTAGATGCAGGTGTGTCCGTGCTTCACTGCAGCCCTGACATGCTGATCATGTGACCAGGTAAGTATGTATAAAGGCTGTGTGCTTTGTGCTTCCTCCGTTATAGAACTGACATACTGATAAAGTGCCTGGTATAGATTAATGGGGTGTGCTCTGCTCCCTACCTGTCTATAGCCCTGAAATGATAAATGTAGACCCGGGTAGTATGAAGAAGCGTGTGTGTTTGCTGCTTCACCCGTCTATACCCTACATGCTGTCAATGTGAGCCGGGTTTAAAGTATAAAGAAAGCGCTAGTGTGCCCCGCTGTTCCCTTCTATAGCCCCTGAATACTGTCAATGAAGCCAGGTATATATGTAGTAAGCGTAGTTTGTTTGCTGCTTCCTCCGTCTATAAACTGACATATGATCATGTAGCTCATGTGCCTGGTATAGTATTAGATGCATGTGCCCCGTGTTTCCCTGTCTTAGTAGAATTGATAATTAGGAGGTTGTTTGTGTAAGCGCTAGTGTGCTCGCTGTTTCCCCCGTCTATAGACTTGCAAAAACTGATCAATGTAGAGCAGGTAAGTATGATAGAAAGCGTGTGTGTTGCTCCCTAAACCTTTTAAGTCCTGACATACTGATCAATGTAATCTAGGGCCCGGTATAGTATTAATCAGGTGTGCTCGCTGCTTCCCCGTCTATACCCGACATACTGAAAAAAGTAGGCCGGGATAGTATGATAGTAAGGTAGTTGCTCTGCTGCCTCCCCTTTCTTAGCCCGACTTTCTGATAATGTAGACTATTTGCCTGGTAAGTATAGATGCGGGTGTGCTCTGCGTTCCCCTGTCTTTTCCCCTGCCCTTAATCAATGGAGAAGCCGGTAAAGATGATAAAAGGCTAGTGTGCTGTGCCTCCCTGTTTTTAAAGACCTGCAGCTGACCCCAATGTAGAGCCAGTTAAGTTTGATAAAAGGCTAGTGTGCTCTTGCTGCTTTCACTTGTCTATAGCCTGACATGTGACTTAGAGCCAGGTATAGTATGATAGTAAGCGCTAGTGTGTTGCGCTTCCCTGTCTTAACCTGACTTTTGATCAATGTAGAGCCAGGTATAGTTGAAGTAAGGCTGTGTCTCGTGTTTCACCTTCTATAGCCCGACATCTGATCAATGTAGACGGTATGAAAATTAATGCGTTTTCTCTGCTCCCCTCACTTTATAGTCCGACTATGATCAATGTAAGCCAGGTTTAGTAGATAGAAAACGCTAGTGTGCTCTGCTGCCTCCCCTGTCTAATCCTGACATATGAAAATGTGTTTATTTCCCTGGTATAGTTTAGATCAGGTGTGCTCTGCTGCTTCACCTTTATAGCCTGACATACTGATCATGTAGACCCAGGTATGTATGATAGTAAGCGTATGTGTTTGGCCCCCCTGTCTCCCCTGCCAAAAATGATCAATGTAAAAGCCGGTATAGTTTTAGTAGGTTTTTTGTTTTGTTTTTTTAATTTTTTTAAAAAATTTTTTTTTAAAACCTTTTTTTCTTTTTTTTAAAACTTTTTTTTTTTAAATTTATTAGGGCCCTTGGGTTTCTTCATTTCTTTAGACCTGACATGTGATCATGTGGGCCCGGTATATATGTAGTAAGCGCTAGTGTGCTCTGCGCCTAAACCTTCTATATCCTACATATGTCAATTGTCCGGATAGTTGATAGTAAGCCTATTTTGGCTCTGCGGCCTATTCTATAGTCCTGACTGCGATAAATGTGGGGGTTAGTATTTGTAACGTAGGTGTTGCGTTTCCCCCGCTTTAAAAGAAATGGTGATCATGTAATCTATGTCCCCGGGTATAGTATTTTCGGGTGTGCCCCGTGTTTCCCATGTCTATAGCCCCTGACTACTGATAATGAAACCAGGTATAAAATAGTAACCCTAGTGTGCTTGCTGCCTCACTTCTATATCCTGACATACTGACAATGTAGATTTTTCCCTGGTATAGTATTAGATGCAGGTGTGCTCTGCTGCTTCACCTGTCATAGTCCTGAATACTGTAAATGAGACGGGTATAGTAGTAGAAAGGGCCCGGTGCTCTCTGCTTCCTCCTCTATAGACCTACATCTGATCAATGTAGGCCAGGTTAGTAGATAGAAAGCGCTAGTGTGCTTGCTGCTTCCCTGTTTGAACTGACATGGGATAAATTTGAAAATTTATGTGCCTGGTATAGTATTAGATGCATTTTCCGCTGCTTATCCGTCTTAGATTTAAACATGTGATCAATGAAGAGGTATTGTATTGAAAAACCAGGGCGTCTACGCTATATTCTGTTTTCCAAAATTAAAAAAACCTTTTAAACCCACGGCTCCAAGGGCAGTATGCTTTGTTTTAGTCTAGAAACAGCGCCTTTAAATTTGACTTCACTATGGAAGGAAACACACTCCCATCATATTTCATCTGTGCCAAACTAAAGTTACGATGGAAAACATTCCTTTTCATCACAAAGTTTCGGTAAATCGCCTTATCAAGGAATCGGGAAGGGGAAAAAAGAGAAGGCTAAATGAAGGTGTATAAGTGTGGATAAAGGGGGTCAACCAAATACAGAAGAAATAAAAATAAAGGGAACTCTTATAAAATAGTAAAGGATGGAGGTGAGAGGGGACTAAAAAAAAGGAAAATAGATAAGGCTCAGAGAGGTAAAAAAAAGGGGGAATAGGGTTAGGGAAATATTGGCAGTAATATAAAACGCACAAAAAAGTGACCGAGAGAATAATAAGCGCGGGATGGGGTAAAGGCGGAAAGTACAACTCTAGAAATTATAAATAGAGGATAGAAGGAATCCAAGATAGATAAGAAGGGGTTAAAGTGAGAGGACCTGTAGAATGAGGTGAGGTTCAATACGGTAAGAAGAAGGGAGCCATAGAGTTAAAAATACAGAATAAGGATGAGGCAGCAAAAGACAGGAATGTATAAATGACCTGTAATAGCGCCCGGCACGGGGTACAGGGAAGGTGTGCATACCCTATATGTAAGAGGTGTGCAGCCAGGACTGGGGAAAGAGGATAAAAGGCACCTGCCCCAGTACAGAAGCAGGGAGTAAGGCAGGGTTCACACGGCGTATTCACGGCGTAATTGTGGGACGTATTTCGTCCTGCAAATACGCCGTGTCCTCGGGGGGTGGGGCCGGCAGCCCGCCAGTCCCATAGACATGCATTATTCTCGGCGCGTATACGGCGGGAATAATTGACATGTCACTTATCTCCTCGCGCGGCGTATTGTGCGATCAGGGAGAGGAGACGTAATCCACAGTTCTCTATGAGAACTGTGGATTACCGTAATGACTGGGACGTATCTTGCCCTGTATTTCGCGCAGTATGGTGCAAAATACGGGGTTAGATACGTCCCAGTTTAAGCCGTGTGAACATGGCCTAAGGGCCTCAATCTAATTGCTGTACTGGAGAAAAGTGTATTCAGACGACAGCAGAGGTGTTGGATGTATAGAGAATAAGCAGGCTGGATGGGGAGGCAGAACAGAGGTTATATGTAGAGAAATAAGAGGTGTACGTGAAAAGGAAAAATAAGGAGGAAACCAAGAGGATATATAAATGTGTAAGGCTGTGTCCACATGACAAAGAACAAAATCCTCGTCGATTCTGAATCCTAAAATGGCTTAGGCTGTCTACACACCGTAACTGTAAAATGCCGTCGGAAATCTGATCGTATTTTACACTCACCACGCCGCAGTTGTTGGCGCCGGTCAGCGCCCTAAACTTTGATCGGATTTTGGATTTTGACAGGCCCCCGTACATTAAACTGACTCAAATCCAGCATAGTTTGGCGGATTATAAAACATTTTCAATAAACCGGCGGTTTGGAAATCGACAATAGAAAATCCGTGCTGTGTAGACTACACTATTGCGGTCTATGGGCACTGGTTACAGTCGGATTTCTGCAGACTCTAAATACTGAATCCGCTTAAAAATCTGACGAGGAGACAAGGCATTAGTCCAAGTATTTAAACAGTATTTTACACAAGCTAGTTTTTTTTGTTTTTTTTAAACTCTGCTTTTGTTTTTTAGTGCAGATTTTGTTGCTGGTTTAGACTTTTGTTTTTTTAATAGTTTTTTGTCAGACAGTGTAGATATATATCTACACATAATTCGTAGCTCTCTCTCGTGTGTGTGTGTGTGTATGTAATATATATATATATAATATATATATATATATATATAATATGTGTGTATATATATATATATATATATATATATATATGTGTATATATATAGAGAGAGAAAAAATGGACAATAATCCTAAATCCACCCCAAAATCCGTGAACAAAGCTTTCTGGTCAGTTTTCAAGCAGTCTCATTGATTCCAATAGTAAATTTTCCACAATTTTTCGGAGTGAAATCCAGCAGAGGAATGGACGTGTTTCAAGTTTTTGCAAAGACGGCGGTCTTGAAATCTGACCTCAGAAAATCCGAGCTATGTATACTACAGCTTGGATTTTCTATTGAAGTCAATGGGGATGGTTTTACAGTAGTTTTTTTGACGATTGAAAAAACCAAATCTGTTTAAAAACAGACGGAAATGCTTGCCGTGTAGAGAGCCCTAAGGGAGTAGAGGGGATAGGAAAAGTAGTGACACATATGGACAGGTATAAATAGAGGGAAACAGAAAATTTGAGCAATCAGAGGATATATGTAAAGGATATAAGTAAAAAGTAAAAAAAAAAAAAATGAGGTGTAAATGAAAAGGGAAGAGGATAATGAAGAAGCGGAGGGTGTATATACAAAGGGTGAATATAGAATAGTGACGTAACTAAGTAAATGAAAGGGGAAAATAAAGGAAAAAAGGAAGACAGAAAAAATAGAAAAGTATACATAAGGAAAAATGGGAGAACATGAGGGAATATATGGGGGAAAAAGAAGATATGAGTAGGACAGGATTGAAAAAGAAAAGGGGTGGAAGAAAAAGGAAGTTAAAGGGGTTGTCTCACTACAAAGATCATAGTTAAAAATGAGGGGAACAAAAACGTAAAGATGTCCTCCTTTTGTTACCATTAGCAAAGTGCTATGGTTTATGAGAATGGGCCAGCTTTGTGTGTGCGTAGCAACCGTGTTGAAGGCCAGGTCGGGTTACATCCAGCTAATGTGTTACGCGGCTGTAGGCTGAGCGGCAGGTCCCGCCCAGGTCGCGCGCACAGCGAGAGACTTTTGTGACACAGATGCGCGGTTCCATGTAAATCACAAACGGACAGAGAACACAGCTGTGCTGTGCAGTCCCACGTAACACACTTGTGTGTGTAGTCAGTACATGTCTCGCTTTCATAGTATTACTACTCGATTTCCTTCTCTGCGTGGTGCTGGAATACGGTCAATGACCTGGTAGTGGAATTTGGAAATAGACTTATTTGGATATTTGGTCTTTTACTTGTTGTGACATTTGTCCGACATAGCCCAAACCACACAGGCATTTAATAAGGTAAATGATGAAATTAAATTTACATGTGAAAAATGTTTTGATTGGAAAGTGTTTACCAGTGTGTGAGTGAGAGAAGAAATCCACGAGGATGGCTATGTATATGTTGCCATAAAGTGGGGCTATGTTTTTGCCCATGGCAGTGCCACAGCACTGGAGGTGATCTATATCACCAAAGAGGAAAAAAGTTCTTAGAATAGTTTCAAAAAGACTTGGCATTAAGCCAATATATGGATACCAAGAAATCACTCATAGCATTCCTTTCGATGTTCAAAACCAGATTGTAGAGACTTGTCCCATGTTACAAGGGGACTGTCTGGTGGAAATGAATTAAATGATTGTTTTTATTGAGCAGTGGTAGTGTCGAAGAAAAAAAATGTTTTATTTGGAAAAAAGGAGTTTTAGTTTTTTTTCCCAAGTAGGATGGAGGGGGAATAAAAAATCAGGTCAGTAAAACACTCAGTAGGTCCCCCGGGGGGTTTCATCCGTTTTTTTGACAAAAACATGTTTGAATCCGATTTAGAGCTATTTTGCTGGGTAATTTTATTTGATAGCCTGCTGTTTTCCCAACCCCCGAAATCTGCCCTTTTGACTCCCCATGCTGTTTCAAGGGTAGAGTTTTTTCCCTTAGTGTAATTTGAAAAGGGCTGCCGTCTTCGCGAATCTGCTCCTTTTAACCGCCCAAAAGAATGACATGCTGAAAGTGTATATAGAAACCCGGGTGTGTTTCGCTTTTTAACCCCGTCTATGAGCTGCCCATGCTGTTAATGAAAGAGCTATCCCACGGGGTTTAATAGTATGATATTTAAAAAAATTTTGGGAGATTTTTTGTTCACATTTTTTTGACCCAAAACTTTTTTAAGAAAAACCCCCGACAAATAAAGGGGATTCAAAGTCTCTATTTTGGTTTTTTGAAACCCCCCCCCAAACCCCCGCAGGTTGCTAGTTGGGTGCAGTGTGTTTTTAAAGCTGGGGGTTTTTTTTTTGTTTTTTTTCTCTCTGGGTTATGGGGGGTCTTTTGACCCAAATGAAAGTCTTAATTGGGCTCAAATGAAGGTAAAAAAAGGTCCCGGGAAACCCCCCGCTTTTAGGGTCCCTTTTATAGTCCCGGGGGGCCTTAAACCGTTTTATCAAAACATGTGGAAACCTTGAATTTAAAAAGTTTTTTTTCCCTCTATTTAGATAGCAAAATGCTTTTTTAGAGGTTTTCCCGTCTTGTTTTTTTTAAAACCCTTTTTGCTGATGGGTGCCCCTGAAATTGGGGGAAAGGTTTTGTATATATACCACAACCCCTTTTCAGGGCAAACCCCGGGGTTTACATTTTGTTTTTCAGAAAAAGTTTTTTTTTGTGCAAAAGCCAAAACGTTTCATTTGGCAAAATATTGCTTTTAACTCATATAGGGGGAGTTGGGTTTCCCCCCGTTTTTTTTTTTTTTTTGCAACCCCCCCAACCCCCTCCACAGGGTTGCTGGTTTAAAAACAGTAAAAGCCTTTTAATGCTGTACTTTTTTTTTCCCCTGGATTAAAGGAAGTCAGAGGGCCCAAAAGAGAAGTCCCCAATTGGGACACAAATGAGAGGAAAAATTTGAGTAGGACCCCCCTGTACTAGAACCCGTTGAAAGCGGGGGTGGCTTAAAAAAGTTTTGGAAACAAAACATGTGAACTAAGAACCTCAGTTTTTTTCATGTATTGTAGATAGCATAAATGCTTCTTTAGAGGTTTCCATGTCTTGTTTGATATTAAGCGCTGGCGTGCTCAACTGCTTCATGTTCATAGAATATTGCTGGTAAGAAAGGTACGGCGGGTTATAGTTATGATAGTAAGCGCTGCCGTGCTCCGCTGCTTCATCCGTCGTGATGTGCTGGTAATGAGAGCTAGCCCCCGGGTATAGTATGTAGTAACGCTGCGTCCCCCCGCTTGAATCCACCCCTTTATCTTTCTTTAACAAACATGCGGGAACAATAAGACCAAAAGTATGGAAGTAAATGCTTCGCTGATGTCCGCTATAAATCTTTTTTGTTCTAGACAAATACCACAGTACATAACGAGCCGGAGCCATTCTCCTCTGATGACATCACTGCATATTCTGGAAATGACCAGATGGAAGAGCAGCTAGAACAGCCCCATGCCATATTTTCTAGGACATGTTCACATGGCATAATTGTGGTGCATATTTCGCCATGTATTTGCACTTTATACGCGGTGAAATGCGCGCCGCAATTACGGTAATTCAAGTTCATGCAGAACAAGAATTACCCCTCATTTCCCCGGCAAACAATCGATCGTATCGTACGCCCGGGAGAGAAGTGCATGTCAATTGTTCGCTTGGAATGGGGCCGGGGCCCCCCGTGATTTTGGGGAAAATAAAAATGATCAGCGCCTGTTTTTTCCCAAAAACCCGGCGTATTGCAGCGCATACAGTATGCATTTTATTTTGTGTGCATTTTTTTTTTTGGTTAACTTGTTTTACATATGGTGTCCCACGTACGTTCAGGAGAAGATTTCCGGGGGCATTTTATAATTTTTTTTTTTTTTACTGATTTTCCTTGTACCTAGGTCTAGTGTAACAGCCTCAGTTACAGAGGAAATCCAGAGGAGATACAGACCTATGTATTGACTTCAGAGGTGATTTGGGTTTGATAAGACCCAGCAGCTCAGGCAGTTACCAAGCTCCAGCCGTCACGTGACCTCCAGCGCCAGGAGGCAGGACGTATATCTGCACTCTCTGCAGGACGTTCAAGAACATACATGCAGAGAGAGACTGCCACTGTCTGGACCTTGAAAGTATATAGGTGGTCGACAAGTAGTTAACCCCTTACCGACACAGGATGTATTGGTACATCCTGTTGCTGGTAAAGTTCTATGCAGTGGGATTACTCAATAAGTCCGCTACATGGAAGGCTGATTGGCTGCAGGATCCTATGACCATTAGTCGTCCTGCCATCAGCGGGGATCACCCCAGTGGCAGCGGTGGTGCTGGAAAATAACGGGCTTCACCGGTGAATTAAAGGGGTTCTCTGCTTTTAGACAATTATTAGTTGCCACAATGGTCTCCAGACAATAAGCTCATTGCAAAGTGTCCCTCTTCTAGGACCCCCAGCATTCATCGGTAATAAGTGGGGAAAACTAGCAGTAAGTGCTCAATTTCCTTGCAGCGCCACCAGAGGGGAAATTAAACTTTATACATTTTCCATTCAAATCAAAGGACTGAGTAATACAGGACAGGACGGGTCATTCAGAGGGAGAGATGCTCTTTGTAACTGTTCTCCACTCTGGCTGAGATATAAAGATATATAAGGGTATGTTCACACGGCTGAATTGAATGCTGAATTTTCAGCGTCCAAATCACTGTCAAAATCTGGTCTGAAAATTGCCTCAGTGCAGCACCTTTCAGACAAGGTTCTGACAAGGATTTGATCAAGTTTTTTTCCTCAAGGTTTTGATCAGATTTTCGACAAGATTTTCCAACACGGTTTTGTTTCTGAAACACCACAACAAATTAAAAGCCAGGGCAAAAATGCTAAAATTGCATTAAAAACCGCATTGAGGTTTTGGATGAGGTTTGGAAACTCTGAATTGATTCCTGTGGAGATTTTCAGCATTGAAAACACTTCAAAAATTGACATGACACTTCTTTTTCAGCGCCCAAAAACAGTGTCCAAAGAAGCACCTAAAACACGCATAAGAACCTTGTCGTGTGTGAACTATAATGCTGTTTTACATAGGAATCAATGAAAATTAACTGGGGCGTTTTGGAGGCTTTTTGGATGCTGTTTTGTACGAGAAAGCTCTCCGAAAACCACGCCAAAAACAGCAATGTGAACTTACTCTAACAGGGCATCCCTCCAAGTACCTAACCACGGGATCCCCTCTAGGACCTGGCCGAGGGATCCCTTCTAGTAAATGATCACATGATCCCCTCTAAGTGCCTCAGAATTCTCTAATAGAATCTATGATAATACGTTTTCTAATATGGAGAACCCCTTAAGTTGAGAGCTTTTTTATTTATTTATTTAGTAATGGGCGGGGTTGGACAGCTGTCTGTTCGCTTCCTGGATATAGTCAAAGGTGTTCATCATGACTATTGCGCCCCCTTTGTCAGCCGGTTTTATAATTATGTCCTGATTTTCTTTCAGTGAAGCGATAGCCTTCTGTTCCTGCAGAGTTAGGTTGTGGACCTGTTTCTTTTGTTTCCCCAAGCTCAGATTTTCCTTGCTTTTGAAACAGTCAAGTATTTTTCCCCTGGGTGCATTAGTTTCCGGGCCCTGGGGGCCCGGTTGATTTTTT
>JAODAL010013617.1:0-90579 GCA_025379985.1 Phyllomedusa bahiana | reverse complement strand
ATTAATCTAGAAAGATCCAACCCTTTTTCCAGAATCCGGTCACTAAAACTGGTTATATTATTACATCTAGAAAATATCCAGACCCTCCCCAAAAATCCCGGGTCCTATAACTTGTTATTATTAAACCCTAGAAATGTACCCAACCCTTCTCCAGAATCCTGGTCACTAAACTTGTTCTATTATTACATCTAGAAATGTATCCAGACCTCTTCTCCAGAATCCGGTCACTAAACTTGTTATATTATTACAATCTAGAAATGTATCCAGACCCTTCTCCAGAATCCCCGGTCACTATAACTTGTTATATTATTACATCTAGAAATGTATCCAGAACCTTCTCCAGAATCCTGGTCACTATAACTTGTTATATTATTACATCTAGAAATGTCTCCAGACCCTTTCTGAACTCTGTTAGTGAATTCACCATGACAAGTTCCTCTGGCAGATAGTTCCACAGTCTCACTGCTCTTACAGTAAGGAATCCCTTTCTATATCTATGTAGAAATTTTCTTCCCTCTAGATGAAGAGGACGCCCTCTTGTTCTAGATATAGTCCTCAGTATAAATACATCTTGAGAGAGATCTCTATATTGACCTTTGATATATTTACACATATTCATTATGTCTCCCCGAAGCCGTCTTTTCTCTAAACTAAATAACCCTAATCTTTCTGTGTACTGTAGTCCACCTAGTCCTTTTATTATTTTTGTTGCCCGCCTTTGTACCTGTTCAAGCTGTACAATGTCTTTCCTGTGCACTGGTGCCCAAAACTGTACACAATATTCCCTGTGTGGCCTAATCAGTGACTTGTATAATGGGTGAATGATGTGTGCATCGTGTGCATCTATCATGTGTAGAGCCTTGCATTTATACATGTTAAACCTCATTTGTCACTTCTCTGCCCAGGCCTCCAACTTATCCAGATCCCTTTGTAATAAAACATTATCCTCTATTGCGTTGATTATTTTGCAAGCCTAGTATCATCTGCAAAGACTGATGTTCTACTGTGCAATCCATGAATACATTAAAGAGAATAGGGCCCAATACAGAGCCCTGTGGCACCCCATTAGTAACAGGGATCCAGTCTGAGTATGTACCGTTAATCATCACCCTTTTTTTTCTATCACTGAGTCAGTTACTTACCCACTTGCACACATTTTCCCCCAGTCCAAGCATTCTAATTTTACTTACCAACCTTTTATGTGACACAGTATCAAATGCTTTAGAAAAATCCAAATATATGACATCCAGTGCCTCACCCCGATCCAGTCTGTAACTAACTTCCTCATTGAAGCTGATGAGATTAGTCTGACAGGACCGATCTTTCTTAAACTCATGCTGGAACTGGGCTATACATTTATTTTCAGTGAGATACTCCAGGATAGCATCTCTTAGAAAACCTTCAAACAATTACCTTCAACTGAGGTTAAACTTAAAACAGAATTTGCTTGTACTTATGTATATAACAGGAAATCATACATTTATTAAATATTCTGCTCCTGTACTTCTTTTATACATGTACAGTTGGCTCTGATCTAGAAAAAAAATGGTATACTCCACAATCCTGTCCATAGTAATGGCTGCCATGAGTAACTATATGGACAAAACACTCGTGTGACCTGGTATCCAGGTAACAGTAGTGTATGGAGGAGCAGAACTTCTCCAGTATTACCACCTCCAGCAGTGTCTTATTATGTGACCACCACACAGGTCATGTGACCCTGGTATCCAAATAACAGTAGTGTATGGAGGAGCAGAACATCTCCAGTATTGCTACCTCCATCAGCATCTTATCATGTGACCACCACACAGGTCATGTGACCCTGGTATCCAAATAACAGTAGTGTATGGAGGAGCAGAACTTCTCCAGCATTACCACCTCCAGCAGTGTCTTATTATGTGACCACCACACAGGTCATGTGACCCTGGTATCCAAATAACAGTAGTGTATGGAGGAGCAGAACTTCTCCAGTTATTACACCACCAGCAGCATCTAAACAAAAATAATACATTGTGACCACCACACAGGTCATGTGACCCTGGTATCCAAATAACAGAAGTGTATGGAGGAGCAGAACTTCTCCAGTATTACTGCCTCGAGCAGTGTCTTATCATGTGACCACCACACAGGTCATGTGACCTATGTTATCCAGGTAACAGTAATGTATGGAGGAGCAGAATGTCTCCAGTATTGCTACCTCCAGCAGCGTCTTATCATGTGACCACCACACAGGTCATGTGACCCCTGGTATCCAGGTAACAGGTTTGTCAGTGTCTGTGGACAAGACATCATACATTCTTTTCTACCATAAACTTCATTAATCATGTGACATCCTCTAGAGAGACAGCAGTTATACACCCAGGGAAGAAGCTGCTGGAATAACCATATTAATATTAATTATTTCACCATTATTCCTATCTAGTTCCCGCATAGATAATATGTGACGCTGTTACTAATTGACTTCCAGGAGGTCACATTACGAACGCCAAGTTTCCACTATACAGTTACAGGCAGTCATTACTATGGACAGAAATATGGGCTGCACCATTTTTTTATTTCTATAAAGGGACCAAGTGCACTGACAAGAAAGGTACAGAGGCAGAATATTTATTCTATATAAATATTACAAAATTTTAGGATTTCCTATAATATACATAATAAATAAAACAATATAAAGTGGACGACTGCTTTAAAACTGAAAAATATGCTCACAAAGGCTAAATCTAAAGATTTAATTCACTGTGGAAGGTTCTAAATGGGATAGACCCCCTAAAATTTTAGTATCCATAAGAGTACACATATATATGGAGACTTGAAGAAAAATTACATGAAGAAAAATTATGATCGGAGCAGAAAATGATTGTTCTATATAAACTAAAGAGCAGAAAAGACTGGATTTCATGCACTCAGCCAAGCCTTGTGTATTGGAGTCCTGGTGACATGATCCTCAGCGAGTCCTCTATGTGTGCACGCCATATAAAGTCTTATCAAGAGGGATCCGCAGAACCCTCTTCATGAGGTCATCAACATGCTGCATCAAGGAGCACATATGAGTAATCTGAAGCCACCAGCCTACATGTTTTCGGACTATACTTATTCATTATGAAACTCATCTATATTGGACAGGGTAATAAACTATATATAGGGGTTTTTACAGATGGAACACAATTGTGACCTCACGGTGATGACCTCACATAGGTTGATATGGAATTCAGTATTTGACCAGTTCACATTATCTCAGTGATGTGAATGTAGCATTCTTTGCATTCCGCAATTTCTACTTCTAGACTTCCTCTGTTGGGCTCAACATGGGTTCTAGAAGAAGACACATATATAAAAAATCCCCACCGGGGAAAGAGAGTGGTGGAGAGGAGAAAGATGGAGTCACTCCAAAGAGGAGAAGAGTTGATGAAAATCCTGCAGAGGGATGTAGCCACCAGGTGAAGGAGGTCACAATACCTGAAGAAGTGCTTAGTACAAAACCTTCTTTTATAATGGGGTTACAAAAGCGTTGGAGCAGATTTGTAGGATATCTAAAAAAACACCAGAGATAACATCACAAAGAAAGGCAGAACGTTTTGGGTTATTGCTGACCAAGGTAATGCCACAATGGAGAAAATCAATAGAAGAAAGGCTTTTGGTAAAATATCTAGTAAAGCTGGAGAACAGAGTGCTCAGGAGCGGTCCAGAAAAAGATCAAGAAAGAGATCCAGTGAAAGCAGCTGCTCTCCTAAAAAGACATGGGGTCCTGCTGCCTCAATGGAAAGATCCAAGAAAAAGCACAAATTATCAAAGGAGGAGAGAAAGAGGCGTGAGATAGAAAGCAGCTCTGGAGCTATAAAGGATGAGGAACAGGCTGGACCCAGTAAGAAATGTAAAGCAGAAACTGAGGCCCATGGAACAGCTGGACAGGAGAATCTTAGGAAAGCAGCGGACTCCCCTTCATCCACAGTGCCCCTAACCATAGACCAGTTCACTTTCCTCCATGTCCTGGGAGAAGGGGCTTATGGGAGGGTGATGTTAGCAACAGATTCCATCTGGAGAGAACATGTTGCTGTCAAGATCATAAAGAAGAGACTTCTAAAGAACAGAACAGGACTAATAGAGAGCCGCATCCTCCAAATGAGCCATGGCAGCAGGTTCCTGGTACACGGCTATGGAGCCTTTCATACCCAAGACTATGTGTACTACATCATGGAGCTGGTCAGCGGGGGCACTCTCTACAACCTAAGAAAGAAGAACTTGGGGTTGGACTCCCCTACCATCAAAATTATAGCAGCTGAGATGGTCTGTGGGATCCAATTCCTTCATTCCAAAGGCGTCATCCACAGAGATCTCAAAACTGACAATGTCCTGTTGACCAAAGAAGGACACGTTAAAATCACCGATTTTGGGGTTTCTCTCAAACCCACCTTTTTTGTAACAATCGCCAAAGATTATAATGGGACTCCGGGCTACGCTGCACCAGAAATGATCCTTGCTGGGCCATATTGTGCCGCAGTAGACTGGTTTGCCTTTGGTGTCATGCTGCATATCATGGTCATGGGAGTACACCCTTTTTGTGGCAATACAATTTAAGACGTGGAAAAACTGATCCTGGAACATGAGCCGAAATATGAAAACCTTGACTCTGAAACTGCAGATTTGCTAACAAAACTCCTATGTAAAAGTCAGTTTAGCAGATTAGGAGTACGTGGGGACATACGGAGACACCCCTTTTTCTCTTCAATACAGTGGGGTGACCTGGAAGCAGGAAAAGTACCATCACCGATCCAAATGAGCAAAGATGCCACCGAGTCACAGATGACAAACCAGATTCCTGTGCCATGCAGTGAGGAACAGAGGGAGCCTATTCCTCATCACCAGCAGGAGCTCTTTAGAGATGTCCCTTTTGTTTGCTCAACGTGGGCCCTCAACTACCACAATGCGCCCATGGACTAAACTGCTTCCCCTATGTCCCCATCTCTTACCCCATCTTACCAGATATATGGAATGAAATATCTTCAGAACAAGAAGTCTTTCCTCTGTTTCCTCAAATATGTTATTTACCAATTCCAGGGTCTGGATGTTGATAGGAGTCTTCTGCCTATATACAGGTAAGTACACAGCACGGTACCAATGTTTTACCTTGTTATTGAATTCTTCCACATTCAGCCCCATGATCATTTAGCCAAGTAGATTGTTTCTGTTAATAGATAGTTTTGTTCTTCTGTACACAGGTTCACCAGTAACTACTTGTGCGAGATATCACCAGACCCGTCCTATAAGCCAGACAGCTCTTACTTTTTGGATACATAATATTGTTTATCAGAGAAGCACTTTAGGTTACAGTGTAAAGTGAGTTGGCCCCGTAGACATATAACAGGCAGTGATGGTGTCCAGTTAGGGTGGCTTGTCATCTAGTGACCTGGCATGCAATCATTAAAAGTTCTTGATTCTGTAGTAATCCCATGCTTTATTGGAAATCTCCACACACAGACCATGTGGACATGAAATGTGGGGTCCTGGGAGAAGTGGGGGTCCCAGTCCCCAACTATTTCCAGTCCCGGGAAAGTTGACCTAATGTCCTGATCAATATCCAGGACAAGACCAGAGATGGCAGAAGGAACAGGAAGGAGAGGGATATGGAGAAGAGTCTTTATTATAAGGAAACCCAATTTTCCAACACCTCCTTCATGACATCATCATAGAAATCTGCCTCTGAAAATAGGTCATCACCTCTGTCAATTGTGCTCGGAATTGATCCTATCACTGACTGTGACCTCAACACCAGATTGGACCTTAGCTATCACACATGATTTTATACGTTTCATATGCCATCACCCTGTGATGATATCCTGAAGGCTGCCCCTGCCTGTGCGGCTGAGTAAGATCCAAACCTCCCTATTTTATATCATCTGTTGTCATTATAGCTGGTAATAATAGCTGCCAATCTGTGTGTTGCTCTATAATGATTAGGAAGCTGTTTAGAGACATTAAACTACTACCACTACTACTACTACTAGTATTATATGCAGTGCCCTAGGAAGATCATTAACATGCCCCATGCCCTCCTCCATCACACCTATGGAAAATTCATGTCTTGGCCTGACCTGCTGCTTGGTGCATGTAGCTGTCCCCACCACCATGACTGGAAAAATCCCCCATCCCCCAATTGTGCCATTTTGGTGGGGGGGGTATTTATTTTTATGGTGTATCATTACCATATGTATTCCCTGCAATTTTGTGATGGGGTAATTGGTCACGTGTTTTTTTTCCACAGGTGATATTATCCTACATGTAATAAATCCACTGACGGCATCAGAAATTGCAGTAAAAACTTGTGCGGCTTTTACCAGTGTGGTTTTCTATAGCAACAAAACCGCACCATGTGAATACATCCTAACTTTTGGTATTACTAGCATGGAACTAATAAACACCCGATTAACCCATTGACTGATAGTGGTAAATGGACCTAGAGGGGGAAGAGGTCGACCTAGAGGTAGTGGTAGGGGCAGCCGTAAGGGTGCAGGGAAAAGTCGTACAAGGGATCCATCTTTTTTAGGAGAGACAATATCGTACCCTCTCAGAAATCGGAACTAAAAATGTGTAAATCTGTGGAGAATAAGCAGGAAGCGTTTCTTTGGGTAAACAGTTTCCACAAAGAGACCTCTAGTGAGAAACGGATAGAAGATAATAGCATCTGTAACTTGTCAAACAGGATCCTTAGTACAGTAGAAATGAATGTATTAAGCAAAGGACTCTCATTTGTCCCGACAGAGGGCTTCAATTTATTTAATTGGGTGAAGGACCTTAATTTATATACACGTAAACTTCATTGGTATAAATTTTTCCTTGCACAGGACAACCGTAAATGTCAGGAACTGGGTATCCCCTAAGATATGTTGGAGGAAGTCAGACTGCTAGACAGTTTGGCAGAGGATAACCCTAGTGCACAAGGAAAAGGTCCCTTTACGGAATTAAAGAAAAAGAGTACACGAATTTCCCCATATAGCGAATCCTCATATGTTGACCTCTTTGTGGAACTCACTCCTAGTGAATTGGAGAAATTGGATAATGTTAAAATTCACTGGAACTGTAATAAAGAATACAATAGCATTAAAAGTCTGGCTGAGGATAAAAGCATTACCATCAAGCCCTCAGACAAGGGGGGGTAACACGGTGATTCTCAATACAGAGGAATATGTACAGATGTGTTTAACCATTTTGAAAGATAAGAAAGGGATATGAAATTTTGGATACGAATCCAACTGCTTCTTTTCTCAGTGAACTTAAGAGCATTCTCTCAGAAGCTAAAGATTCTAACCTGATCAGCAGAGAGGAGTATGAATTTATGCTCCCCTCCCACCCTAGACTAGCGACATTTTATTGTCTGTCCAAAGTCCACAAGAGGACTGTCCCCCTACGGGGTCGACCTATTGTATCGGGAGTGGGGAGCTTATGCCAGAATGTGGAACAATATATTGAAAAGATTCTATCCCCATTCGTAGACGCACTCCCCTCTTATACCCGAGAGTTGATGGACCTCTTGCGAAAATTGGAAGGAATACATGTGCCACCTAATTGCTATTTAGCATGTATTCATGTTGAAGCGTTGTATTCATCTATACCCCATTAGAGTGTTTTAACAGCCACCAGAGAATACCTGAATGCACGCAGATGCCAATATCAAGAACATAATGATTTTGTCCTTCGTCTTCTCCAGTCTGTTTTGACGAGAAATTATTTCATCTTTAACAAAAGAATCTACCACCAGCTCAGGGGCACGGCCATGGGCAGTTCCTGTGCACCGGCCTATGCCAACCTGCTCCTGGGCTGGTGGGAGGATAGATGTGTTTTTGGAGAAGCCAATACATTTGGGACAGTTTTTCGGAAGCCCATCTCCACAAACGGGGTTACCCGGATAGGGTTCTTAGAGAAGCGTATAGATATGCGCTGGGATGTTCTAGAGATGCTTTGCTTGTGCCTAAGAAGGAGAGGGGGAGAGAGGATGAGGGGATCTTCAGACTCATTGACAATTTTGATGGGTCGGCTGTCCCAATACGGAGAATTCTCACCAAAAATTGGAAGATTCTAAAATTGGACAATGATTTTAAAAAGGTAATTGGGGATTATCCCCATATTACCTATAGAAGAGGAAAAAGCATTTGTGATCGTCTTGTCAATAGTCATTTCGATGAGGGACCTAGAAAGAAAACCTGGTTAGACCAGCCCCTAATGGGGTGCTTTAGATGCAGTGGGTGCATTGCTTGTGAGTATTTGAAGACAGGTAAGACATTCCATAGTAGTGTACTTAACAAGGATTTTCATTTATCCCACTTTTTGAATTGCAGAAGCAGGGGGCTTATTTACAAGGCTACTTGCTCCTGTGGACTTGAATATATAGGGAAGACCATCAGGGAGTTTCGGAGGCGCGTAAGGGAGCATATTAATGATATCAAAAATATGAAGGATACCCCGATCGCAAGACATGTCCACAGTGCACATGATGGAGACTTGAAATGCATTAAGTTCATGGGCATTGACCTCGTACTCCCCCCTGTAAGAGGCGGAGATTGGGACAAATTATTGTTACAGAGAGAGACACAATGGATTTTTAGACTAAAAACTACTGCCCCACAGGGCTTGAATGAACATTTGGATTTCTGTTGTTTCATTTGAAGGTTGGGATAAATCTATTCCTTAGGGAATGACGTTGTTTCTTTAATCTGAACTATTATTTAAGTAGTTTGTTCAACCGTTTAGTACCAAGTGATACTGAAATCTGGATAACCACTTGGTTTAAAGCTAAAAACTGTTTGGATTATTGTCAAAACTGCCATTTCTAAACCTATGTAAGGACAAGTGATTTGAAACAATAGATCTAGGCTTTGCAGACACAGCCAGTACCTATATGGACGGCATTTGTGGGTTTGCTTATGGTTGCCTGGTTACCGGGCTAGCTGTGGTCTCACAGCTGTGACGTCGAGACCGGAAGCTGCTTGGCTTGCCGAATTGCGTGCGGAGCTGCTTTTATTCCGGCGTGCACAGTGTAGCAGACACAGCTACCGATCCGACGGGAGGATACCGGACCTCAATCGGGGCTTACCCCGCATACCACGGGTGCCGACTAGAGCGAGGACTTGCCATGCAGGGAGGTCGTGAGTAAAGTGGGTTACATCCTGCTCCATAAAATTGTGTATGGGCACTTTTTGGACATAGATATTATATGTGACGGCCCGAACAGGGCGTTATGCGGGAAACTTTTGTTTTGCTTGATAGACTATGCCCTTAGTGCCACATAGGGAGATTTTTGTGAGTGATAATCCCATTACCCTAAGAGGGTTTGTTTTTGGGAACTTGATAATCTCCTTTTGCTTTGCAGAGTATAGCAGAGTGAAGTTTTTAAAACTAAGATTGGTGATGAGCACACTCCACTGTGAATCTATATAAGATCACAGAATTCTTAACCATCAGGACTGAGAATTTGGATTGGTGTTATCTGTATGTTGATTCATAGATTTCTAATTGTGTGATATATGATTTACTTCTTCGCTGCTGTTTGATTTATTACACAATTTGGGCATGGCATTGTATACTAACACCCAGAAAAATTCCTTCTTGGGAAAATGGTTTTCGTGAAAAATATCCTTTACCCTATTGGCATTCTCACTGGATCCTCTATTTGAGTTTTATCCAGTGTTTGGTGGCGTTTCCTTATATATATGAAAAATAAAAAACACTAGGGATCGCTGAAATTAAGAAATGTATTGACCCCATATCTGTCCCCTGATGATATGTATAAGGGACATTGAAACATGTCGGGACGTTTTTGTTAGTTAGGGTAAGGTTCCGGACAGGACCGCCCTTTTCGGGGCATTTACCCTGTATAGCAGCATAGGGTTTGGTAGGTAATTTAGGATATTTGCTAGTATTTTTTCTTTTTCCCCTCTTTTTTTCATAATTGGTTTTTGCGTTCTTGTCTTCCTTAGTGTGTCTTAGTTTATCTTCCTTTTGAAGTGTGATTAATATTAAAAGTTAAGTTTTAGATACATAATTTCTTTTTTTGGTTTCATGTACGCGCTGTGAATAATGAATGTCTATAGGGCCGGTGAGCTGCCGCCCCCGCTGCACGGCAGCCGGCGTAATTGCGGGGCGAAATCCGTCCCCCAATTATGTCGGCAATAAGCCGTGTGAACTGGCCCTAAAAGTGAATGGAGAGAGCTATACTTGAGTAGCCACCTCTGCAGCCTGTAGCCTAGAAGTGGATGGGGAGAGCCATACTTGAGTAGCCACCACTGCAGTCTGTAGCCTAGAAGTGAATGGAGAGAGCCATACTTGAGTAGCCACCCTGTTCTTGAGATAGATGTTGGGCCCAGAGGTGGAGCCTGCACACTTCAATCATTTATGATACCATAAATGTCTGAGATGGGATAAGCCCTTGAGCTACCTATGTAGTGGTTCTTAGTGTGTATGTGTCAGAGATGGAAGTGGGATTATGAGCTATGACTGACAGTAACGAATGTGAATCCATTATTTCTACAGTACTGAGGACATCTGGATGCAACTGCATAGAAATATCCATGATTATTGGTGACGGGTAAGAAACACCCACGCATTTATGAATTAACATTTTATTACTTCATAGACATCACATAAATTCACCT
This sequence comes from Phyllomedusa bahiana, assembly GCA_025379985.1. NCBI lineage: Eukaryota > Metazoa > Chordata > Amphibia > Anura > Hylidae > Phyllomedusa > Phyllomedusa bahiana. The sequence continues at coordinate 79,933 of JAODAL010013617.1, read as the reverse complement.
TCATGATACAATGCAAGTGTACAAAAAGCAAGTTTCAAATGTTAGAAGATACAGTCTCAATGTGTTATATACCTCACAGGATCTTACATGTACATTAATCAGAGGTTACATGTGTCAGTATTATGTTACCATATACACCAGACATGAAATCACGGCCATGGGCTCTAAAGTTCGATATAAAGCGAGATTTTGAGGGTGACGCATTTACTTATCAACACAGTGGTATTAAAAATGATGAACCATTAGGTAGGGGAAAGCAGAAGATGCCAGGGTTCCTCTATCCTCCCATCATCCATATATCTGGCACCTCTGTCTCTGTGCAAATTTATCACACCCTCCTGTCCCCTATCCCCAAATTGAAGGAAAGCAAATGGATGAGAGGTAGATTAGAAGTATACAGTAAGTGCTGGACTATAAAGGAGTAGTTCCCTTAGGACAAGCCCTTTTGGTTAGAATGGGCCATACAACCAAGTGCTTTATTTCTCTCTAGCGTCACCACAGAAGGATTACACGGTTTCCATTTAAATCAATATGTTGTGAGTTGGGTTCTGCAGAGAGAGACACACGTTGTAGTCGCTCTCAGCTCGGGTCCAGAACATGGAAAAGTCTCTATTAACTTAGGATACAGATTGATTTGCATCTACATTATATTATCTAACAGAAATGTGAATAACTACAATACATTTTCCTGTCAGACGTTGGTGCATTAGAGAATTGCACTGGTGTGTTTTAAATGGGTTGCGGCATACGTTATTGCCGCCTACAGACAAGAGTGCCATGGTCACTAGAAAAAGACCCAAACCTTATTTCCTAACCTCTTACTAAGCCTCTGACCTTCTAGAAGAAAGCCAAGAATGTCGCCTATTTCTTGAGGGACTACCCACTAGTGTACATGATTGCTTGTACACTGTTCGACAATAGTGACACATCGCAGAACAGGGTACAAGAATAGCACTTTGAGTTTATCCAATTTACAGCAGCCAAGGAGTTCTTTGGACCCTGGCTGTCATAAGGTGGGCAACCAGGCAATGGAATGATACACCGCCCTGACTACCAACCCCTTAGATGTCATGGTCATGTTTAGCATGGTATCCGAGGGATTGAAGTGCCAAGAGAGGAGTTATCTCCAATACTATCTGTAACTAAGTTATTACCTACTGTGTAAGGAGCGGGGTCATCGAGCAAGCCAACTCCATACACCCACATGCGCCCCAAAAGGTACACTAAAGTTATAGCCTGAATAAGGACTCCTATGGTTCTCCAGAACTGTAGGGTAACAAGCAAGTCATTTGTTTGTTTTTGGTCTGTACTTATACCCTCGACACTGTAAAGTGCTGCCGAATATGTTGGCGCCATATAAAGAAAGATTATTAAGGTTAGGTGTTAAGGTTCAGTGTGTGCTCTTCAGAAAAAAAAAGGATCACATTTAGAAATGTGCTTTGTGCTCTATACAGCTTATGCTTTGACTTCTGCTTAAAGTAGGGTTTCCATCTTACACATTGATCAATAGTAGCACATTGATGACATATTCCATCTCAGGAACAAGACCCCAAAAGTCTTTATTCAGAACAGTCAGTTGAGCTTGCACCGTTTTCATCATTCATTTCCACAGATGTTTCTGAGTACGGATGAACTGCTATAGAACAGAATGAATGGGGAGTGTTGCGCATGCCCAACCTACTCACTGTTTTGAATGGACATTTTCAGGGGTCTCATCCTGAGAAAAGTGCAGGTCCCAGAGGTGAGCCCTGCACCTACTACCCATTGATGTCAAATCCTATCATTATGCCATCAATGTGTGAGATGGCAAAACAACTTTAAAAGGCCCCCAATAAACATAAGGGGGAAGTCACCAAACCTGTCAACTCTCCCCTGAAAGATGAACTTGGGAAAGAAAAAGTTTGTACATGTCGAATTTTAATTCATAATCCTTTTGTTTTCCCTACAGATAAAGCAACCACCAGTGGCAATGTCTTCCTCTCTCCACTGAAAACTCATGCACACTCTGCTGAGCATGCATGTGTATGGGTATGTCTCGAGGAACAGATGTTAGCCGAATGACAGTTCCTGAAAGCGTATAGTGAAAAGTGGTACTGCAAGTAAAATTCATTGGTAGTTATGTGCACAGAGAATCCGTAGGTGCTTATGGCACATGCTCCGTTGCAGACAGAAGTGACTAAAATAAAAATTTTAATCCCCAAAACTTCATCCATAATTGTGTTTGGAATCTGGTCCCAAAAGAGGAGATTCAAGAAACGGTTTATAAAAAGGACTGTGGGTTTTTTTCTAGAAATATCACCACTCTTGTGGCCCCATTCACTTGCCATGTGCTTAAGGTCAGCGAAGCTTTACCATTACCAGTGCCACATATTACCCTACTACTGGGTGCGGGGCATCTCACAAGTATGAATTAGTTATAAAATGCCCTAAAGTCAAGAAAACCCCTACTGCAATCCAGTTTGCTAGTCGCAGCCAGCCTAAGGCCCCATTTATATCATGTTTCAAGGCTATGTTGCTCTTATTTGTTGGGATACCTTGAAAAAGGTAAAAAAAAAAAAAATAACCAGTAGGAAAACCAGCTTCAAATCCACAAAGGTTCAATTGAAAGTCAAAAAATTTAAATTTATTGATTTGCTCATTAGAAAATGTCTTCGCAATAAAGACCACTACATCCCAAGACTATTGTAATTCGCAGCAAACAGTGTTAATGATGCTGACGCGTTTCGCAGCGTTAATCTCCCTACTCATTGTAATTTTTTATACTTTCAATTGAACCTCCGTGGATGTGAAACTGGTTATCCTACATGTTTTTTGACTGCAATGAAGAAGCGGCTCGGTTCTTCTTGACCACACCTCCACCGTGAGAAGGTCTCTTAGCATTGGGTGAGCTGATCTCCTTTTTCACTTTGATTGTGAACCCTGGAAACGGTATCCCTATGTGTAACACAGCTGGGCCACAAGGAGTCTATATGTCATAAATAATCTTGATTTTACTATGCTTGCTCTATTTCCTGACAGCATACACTTTATTTTCCAGATACAAAAGTGTGGTAGATTGCAAGTTTGTGTCCAACACGTAAAGCGTATACCGACGGGAAAAAGAGCAAACGTGGCCCAAAAAAGACCCCATTTGTCCTATGGACTCCTATGTCTTACTTTTTCAAGTTATCCCACTAAATATTTCAGAAGCAGCCTCAAAACCTGATGTTTTTGAGATGCCAAGTCTTGAAAGCCAATATACATTTGCCCTCCTCCATATTTTGCAGATCAGCAGGGTCATTATGGAGTTCCGAACCTAATGTCATGGGGTTCTTTCAGATCATATGGAATATGGTCTTCGCCTGATTACATCATCACACAATAGAGTTAAATTTACATATCACTGATTTCATTTTTATTCCAAATTTACAAAAATGATGACTTCATTACAAACCTTCACAGCATCTTCTAGTGTGAAAAACACCAACTTGGACAAAAAGAGGAAAACATCACAGAGGAACATAGGACACTGCTCATCTCATCTATCAAGAACTTGGTTAGTGTTCTAGTTCACATTTGTTTTACAGAATTAAAATGATGGCAAGAAATGAGGCCATGATATAAAGTATTAGAGATAGCAATATATTGATTATCGAGTGAGACATGATATTCATAAAACATTTCCCATGAGAGGTCCAAGACGGGGGCTACAGGAAGACTTTTCGTGACTCCATCTTCCAATTTCAACCTAGGATCTACAGCTGTAGTCCAGAGGAACGTTATTGGCCTCATTTATGAAAACTGTCTAAGCGTACGACTGGCTTAGGAACCAATCCGATCTCAGCTTTAATTTTTTTCCAGAGTAGTCAAGGAAATTAATACCGAGCTCGGATTGGTTGCTTTGGGCAACAAGGACAGTCTTACGCTTAGACAGTTTTCATAAATGAGGCCCAATAAGTTACATATAACCCAGAGGAGATCACCAAGATGCCAAGAGTCCGGTTGAGCTCTACAAAGTACGCTGACAACCAACCAGTTTGGTCTTATGAATTTCATGCTTTGTGCTCAGTTGTGTAGTGGCAATGGTGGAGGGGAATAATGGTCTAGTATTGTTTGGATTTTCAGGTTTTTATTGGATTGGACCATGTAGTTCCAGCGTGTTATGGTTCTTTATTATTACACCATATTAACATTGGTCATATGGCAATCATTGTTGCTGTGCAACCAACACAATCAGATATGACAAAGTTATAGCCATTAATCTTCAGGAACATTTGTTCAAAACAGGTTTTAAGAATTTATACGGTTTACATGCAGTTGTGACACATTTTGGCCATCAGACAAACCACAAATTGTGAGATACGTTGTACATGAATGGAGTCTGTACATAATTAGTATTCAGGCCATTAATTTTTATTTTTTTTTACATATTACATAGAGATCAAAACAGCCACAGTTTTTGTGGATTTGCTGCTAATCTAGGGCCAACCTTAATTTCAGACACAGGCATTAGGACGGGTTCACACGGCGCATAGCGGTGGGTACCCGTGCGCGCCGCTATACGTCTGCTGTTGAAAGTATGCACTGGTCAGCGCATACTTTCACCAGCGCTTTGGCCTGGCTTCCAATGACTTTCCCCGAGTGTTATGATTTTACCATATTTGCATATTTTACTTTGGGAGCATTGCATCGAAATTATGCCCTGAAGTACACCCCACAAATAAGCCATGTGAGTTTATGGGTCTCTTATGATCAATTAGAGAAGAACCTATCACTTCCATTTCTTAGTGTTTTTTAGAGCATGCTTTAACTGATCAAAAGGCTTTAGGTTTCTTCTGGACAAAAGTCCCCTTGAGTTTTATCTATGGCCAATGCACCAAAGATTAGAGAGCTGTATGGATTACAGCCCAACAGAAGTAGATTACAATCTGTAAAAAATATCTTAAAAACGATTCTGACAGAAATCAATGCCGATGGGGGTTGTAGTCACACAGATTAATATAGGAGAAAATAAAAATATTCAAAGAAACTTTAGCGGCGCACAATGCGGTATTGGCACTTGGAATTGGCCTAACTTTAGTAAGGTACTTCAGGCAAAACTAAAGTAGTTGTATGTGGCACTCCTCTCACTGGTAAAAGTCTAACCCCTCTTATGTCCCATTCTCAGGACACACAACATAGCGACTACTTTTATGAGCCCTTGCTACATAGCACTGCCAACAAGCACAATCACAACCTGGATCACAGATAAGAAGTGCAAAGCACTCCACACCAATGGTAAATTTGAAGCTTGGAGTGTTTAATTCACATAATATAAAAAACCTAAAAATTACAAGACACCAACAAAGATATCAAAGTATAAAACTCAAAAGCTTTCAGTATAGAAAATCTACATTGTATGGTCTGAAATTCTGGCAACTCTGTCAACCAAAGTAAGTACTGACAGTGGATTAACAGGAAAGTGTCCTGTGGTCCAGCATTGTTAAGGTGCGATCTAAAAAGGCGTAAAGGGGTTTTCTCATCATGCTGTTTCACAGAGTCACAGCCAGCTTTAGGCTTCCTGGCCAGGCTGTGGGTGGTTCTATGCGATTGACATATCAGCTCTGCTGTTCCTAGCTATTCCTGTTACAGCAACATGAGTGCAGGAGATTTAGAAACTGTAGTGCACAATGCTACAGAGCTCTACACGCTGAAAATTGTTATAAACAAGCTTCTCCGCTAGAGAGAAGACTCAACAGCAAGTGACTCACTATGGTCAGAACAGCAGCTTGGAGCAATCAGATAAGAGAAAGAGCAGGGAGATGTAGTCGGTAACCAAGAGAAACTTGTGTACACTAGCAGTAGACAAAAACGGCAATGTAGCTGAACAAAAGAGAGACATATCACTTTCCCTAGATTTTAAAAGCCAATCATGGGGGTGAGAAAACCCCTTTAAGACCACTAGATCAATGGTAGGAAGCATTAAGATGCACATTACAGCCTGGAGACACTTAAACCGTATCACAAAATAACCCCCAACCGTCCATGAAACCAATCATCTGGCATCTTACCATGATGGATTTCTTACATTCCACCACACATGGAATTTTTTCAGTTTACATAAAATTACAGGCACAATCTGTACTAAATAATTACATTTTAGGCAGAATTAAAAGTGACAAAGTTGGAGAATTTTCCCTAAAATCAGGAAATTATCAGTGAAAATCCTCTAATCATTTTCTGTCTTTTTTTTTTTTAAAAGAAAGGTTAAACACAGCAAAGTCCTCCCCGACCACCCCCCAAAAAAGATGATTTTTTTTTTAAAGAACACTTGTCCACTGGATGTGTGAGGTGTTGCACACAATCTCTTTCAAGCAATTTACTAAGCTTCAGTTTAGGATTTGGCACTGCATCATGGGAACTGTAGTTTTTATACATTTATATAAACCTTTTATGCTACTTTTTAATACACATGATATTACTTTTAAAATTATACATAATTTTGGCATAATTAAATATTTAGATGTTGGGGTTTTAAATTAGCAAGTAGAAGGTTTATTAGGTAGTGACCACCTTCTCCAATTGTCTGTCCAGCTACTGAAAGGTCTGTCCATCCATACTTGCATAAGAGAAGTGATACAGAGATGCATAGAGATTTATACAACTATTTTTAAAAGGATTTTGCCATCACATCAATAGAAGCCTCGGAGACCTGTGCCTATCTCCAAAATGGGCCCCCAAAACTCACTGTTCTGAATGTAGAAGTGGCCACACTTGCAAAATCTGTGATAGCAAAACCTATTTAAAGAGGAACGATCATCTTCAGAGAACCTAATGAAGAGAAGACTAAAATATAAATATTTTCTCAAATATGTTTAATAAGGGAAATGACTGTGCAAGGGGGAGCCTGTAAATCTGTACACTGGGAAGCTCTGTGCTGGGTGTTATTACACTAGCAGCAGTGTAATATGGATGTCTGTGTATTATGGAGGAGGCTGGAAGCAACAGGTAAACCCTCTCAGACATATGGCCTCAGTGTACTGTGCCTGCTGCAGAGTATGTAGTGAGAGACTCCGATTAACCCTGTACAAGCAGCTATGTCTTTAGCTCCCCCTGCACAGTTGGTATCTCCCACAGAAGGAAATCTTACCAGATTGTGATCTCTGCCTTAAAAAGTAAAAACTGCTTCCTTGTAAGGCTATGTTCACACGCTTAATAAGCGGACGTAATATACGCCCGCAATTACGCCGTTGTGGACGGGGGCGGGGCGGGAGCGGGGGACTGTAGAAGCGGGGGTCCGGCACTTCGCCGGCCATTGACTTGAATTGCCAGCGGGTGTATTATCGCCGCTGGTAATTAACGATGTCAAATTATCTCCCCGCCGGCGGATTCGCCGTGGCGGAGAGTATGAGTGAGACGTAATCCATAGTTCTCTATGAGAAACTGTGGATTACGTAATGAATGGGCCGTTTTCGGCCCGTAATTGGCGCACTTCGGCGCGTAATTACGGACCGAAATACGGCCCATTTTAAGCCGTGTGAACATGCCTTAAGGGTCTGTCCACACGACAAGTATTCCTAGCCGGAAAGCCACGCGGAATCAGAGTGTAAAAACAGACTGTAAAACCATCCCCATAGACCTCAACTGAAAATCCGCTTTGTAGTCCATATGGTCGGTTTTTCAAATAACTTAGAACATGTTCAATCTTTCACTCAGAAAATGGTGGAAAATATACTACTGAAGTCAATGGGATGGCAAGCAAAATGACCAGAAAGCTTTATACACTTTTTTTTGGTGTGCTTTTTAAAAACTCAGTAGTGCTCAATGATGAAAATAACACGATTTAAAAAAACAACAACCCTGAAAACCGCATGTACATCCGACAGAAATATGCAGCAAAAAACTAAAACACAGTAAAAGATCCTTGGGTTCTGGTGTAAAATACTGTTCAAATACTAGGATAATGCGGTCTTCAAAATCTGATGAGTATACTGTTCTTTGTTGTGTGGACTTACTCGGATACTAAATGAAATCATCTGGAATTGCTAAGAACATGTATTTGAGAAAAGTTTTATAATTTCATCTATTATATATTTTTGTGTGGTGGTGATAGCTACTCTTTAAAGTTCAAGAATAACTGTACAAAATTAATGTGCCGTTAGTGGTGGCTGCATGCAACCACAATAATATAATTTACCAGGTGGGAAAAATAAAATAGGCTAAACAGATGTATTACATAATTTGTCAGGTTGACACAATGAAAGGCTAATTTGGGGGAGCTCTAAGTGGGAGGTGGGGTTAATTCAGAGTTTTGCTATAGGGCTCTATCATTTCTGTGTACAGCTTTGCCTCTGCACCACTATATTCTCTATGCAAGTAGACAGATGAACCAAGAGCAGCGAGTTGATTATTAATGTTGGCCTCAAACTCCCCTGCCTTCTCTGTTTTCTTGCACAAGAACTCTGGAGAATTTTCCCTATGTTTCATTACGTTGGTCGTCGGTTATTTTTCCGAAAAATGTATGACTACACTTCCAACCGGATACACCTTTCTTATTGTCAAAGAAGTGTGTCCCTATGCAGTCTAATAAGGATAGCACTGACCACTCCCAACTGGCAACACCCAGTTGCCCGAAATAGCAGAGGAAGGGCATGTATGATAAAATGCTCCAGAATTGTTATAAATCGAGGAATGCAATTTTTTTCTCTCAAACAGACAGGTCAGGAGTGCGGAGAGGACTTCTTTCAGCCAGGTGGGTAAAGCTACCAAAAGGTGAACCACCCCTCTAATTAACGTGACCCACAAAATACTCTATAATCCAAAGACTTATCTGATCTCTTTTCTAACATTGATAGTGCAAGTGCTTAGTACAATGTGTATAGAGCCTAAACTGCTTACTGTGCAAGGGAAAATACAGCGGTGTCCTCTCAGCTCAGTTCTCTAAAAATCCACTATATATGGTCATATAGATAGAATAGAAACACATTGTACTCTTCATCTTCAATGTGTGAGCCATTTCTCCAGTGATTAGTATTTAACAGTTTGGAAAATAAAGACAAAAAGTACTTGAACGATCTTTCTCCCCCCCCCCTCCCCAGGCATTTCCTATTTTCTCGTGGCTGCCCAGATGATCACTGCAAGAATCACAATTAGGATTACGAGCACAAGAATGATAATACAGATCTTCTTCCGGGATTTGCGCTGGAACAAAAAGTGAATAAAGGGAGTTTAGAAGCAGGAAAATCTGGTACACTCCATGCAATATCACATTATAACATAACTACTAGGTAAACAGCCTCTTTGGAATACAGCCCCTTTCTAGGGAGCTTAAGCAGCTTATGGAAACTGTAGGCACTGCGCCACATGAAGAAATGCACTTAAAGGGGTTTTCCAAGACTTAAAAACCTCCTACTACCTCCCACAGTGTTCCAACAGGCAAACAAACGCTATCAGTTCTCTATCTATAAAACACTAAAACGTAACTTTTATTATGTATAACGCTAAACCTCTATACACACTATTTAAAAACCTGACTTCTAACCTCACCATTTAACCCTTTCTACTTCTGAAGGAAGGAATAGTTCCTTTTCTATTATCAAGTCGGGCGGAGCACCACCCATTAACAGGAAAGCCTTATATCTACAGCAATTTACTAACTCCAGTAAGGGATCCCAAGCCTCCTACTTGGACAGTCGTCCCTTATCTAATGGACACAAAACAAATAAAGTTCCCCTGTGACACCCTCTGCAGCGGGTGACACTTGTAGACAGGTGAGAAATCACAATTTAAAACGTCATGCCTGACCTCCCCAACATGTTTCACCAGCTAGCCTGGCTTCATCAGGGGTTAGAGGTCCGGTCCCATGTGGTCTAAGCTCATTTCCTTTTATATCATCTTAGGTACACACCCTATTCAGGTGCTCACCAATTAGCCATCAGAGAATCTACAAAACCCACTCCCCCTTCCACTCTCCTGCACGCACACTAATAATATGTGCTGCTACTGCAGTATGGATCCCATAAGGCAAGAACCAATCTGCCTTCAAGAGGTTTTGCCACAATCTAATGTTGATGAGGGATCTTACAAAATGGGTATTTAATCACTTTTCTAAATATATGTGATTAAAAAAAGTGAAGCCTGTGACAGCTACAGCATTAATTACATGCCCTTAGTTTCCTGACAGTTTACATTAGACATGACCAGGACACTGACAAGAGCTGATCTGGCCGCGCTTGCGTGCTTTGAACTTCTTATCTGATGCCAGGGAACATGAACAAGCTTTGTAGGGACTGAGGAAAAATGTCTCTGTCTCCTGTATAGAGAATCCACTGGTTGTAATGTAATTATCAGAGTAAAGATTGCAGACGCTCCCTGCTCAGCCCTTCTTCCACCCCCTGCAGCTTTTAAGGGACTGGGGAAAAATGTTCCTGTGTGTCCTGTATAGAGAATCCACTGGTTGAAATGTAATCATCAGAGTAAAGACTGCAGACGCTCCCTTGGCTCACTGCTCAGCCCTTCTTCCTCCCCGAGTCCTGCAGTTTGTGAAGGAATGAAAGAAACCTGCCTGCACGGAGCTAATCCTCTCTCCTGAGCAGATAAGTGGGAGAAAACAAAACCATTATGTGTACAATGTTATTCTCTGGATTTAGAAATCGAGTTGCTCAATGAGAGAATGAGCCTCGGGAACGTGCATGGGAGGTGGTGCTATGACATCACAGAGGAGGCACTTGTTTTTTAAACACAGAAACACAACGCCCCTCTTCTCAAGGCTCAAGTGCAGCCTGTTAGCTGAGAAAATCACTTCTTGGCAAAACCCCTTTAAATGAATATTTAATTTCTGCTCCAAAATTGCCAGACTGGATCCAGATGTTTTATACGGCTACAGAAGTATTAATATTATTTAGTAGTAAGTGGTTATCTAAGCCTTTCTTGAAACCTTCACCTGTTCCTGCTGTGACCAGCTCCTCAGGCGGCTATTCCACAGATTAATCGTTTTCATGGTGAAGGCTTTTCTTCTCTGGAGGTTGAATCCTTTTTCTCTAGACAAAGGGAATGTCCCTTTGTCTTTTGAGGGGGTTTTAAATGAAATAACTTTTCACCATACTTTTTGTATGGGACATTTATATCCTTATATAAATTGTGTCTTCCCGGAGCCATATATTCTTAAGGCTAGATAAGTTCAATTCTTGTAACCTTTCTACATAAACAAGACGCTCCATTCCCCTTGTTACCTACGTCTCCCATCACCACCGTTCCAGCACGGCCAAAGCACTAAGGCCCCCTCCCCCCTTAGCTCACAATCATGGATCACAGGATACGGCAATCAATCTGTGGTCTCAGTTGTCACATGACTGCATGTGACAACGGAGGTCGGTGACTGGCTGCAGCATCGTGTGATCCATGAACGTGACATTTATCAGTGAGGGACCTGTGGAGGGTAGGGTTGGAACCACAGCTCTATAATGGTGGTGATGGGAGAGATAAGTATGGGTTAGAGGGGTTTTGCCACGATGTAATGTTGATGTGGGATCCTCCAAAATGGGTATTTAATCACTTTTTTAAATATATGTGATTACAAAACTTGAAGCCTCAGAGCTACAGCCTTAATCAGATGCCCTTAGTTTCCTGAAAGTTTACATTAGACAGGACCAGGACACCGACAGGAGCTGATTTGGCTGCACTTGCGCGTTTGCACTTCTTATCTGATGACAGGGAACATGAACAAGCTTGCAAGGGGCTGGGGAGAGAAGTGCAGTGTATGAGACTGTCTGCTGTATAGAGAATCCACTGGTTGTAATGTTATTATTTGAGTAAACATTAGAGACACTCCCTGCTTCCTGGCTCTGCTCAACACCTTCCCTCTCCCTCCTGCAGCCTTCATGCATTGTTTATTCACTCTCCTCAGCAGATAAGAGGTAAGGAACTTCACTTCTTGGCAAAACCCCTTTAATTTTTTATTTGAGAACAATGGGAGATAGTGGGGAGGTTTTTAAATGTCTTGGAAATCCCTTTAACTTTACTCCAAAAGTATTAAGGTGTCATTTAGAAGGCTACTTTGCTAGTCAATGCTTCATCTAAGTGACTTGGAATCTTGTGCACACAATGTACTTTTCTGCTGGAAAAATCTGTCAAAGAGCCGCGGCAGAAATCAAACTCAATAGATTTCTGTTGCAGATTTTGGCTTTCACTGCTGTAATGGACATGAATTTGGGTCCCGTCTACCTAACATGGAACCCACATGAAAAATTTATCAATAACCGACAGGTCCCTTTTCACCACGAGGTGTGGATTTCATATCCGCGAGTGGAAAAATCTGAGCAGCAGTTCACAGTGTTAAGGTACAATGAGACAATAATCTGTGGTGGGATGCATACAATTGTGAACAAGGCCTTAGGTAATCATATTCCCCTATCTGTGAGAAGGTCCGTTTCAGTCTTCTGGACCTCATCAGCATACTGGTACAAAAACACATTGGAAGCAGTTGTGATCCCCCTAAATGAGATCTTTTTTGCTAAAATAGAAAATTTTCAGTCCCTTCTATGAAAGCAATCCTTTAAAAATAAGGGTATTTTCATGGTCTTGTAGGCAAGATTAAAAAGATATCTTCAACAAAAAAAATATGTCCTAGAGACAGGAAGAAATCTCCGCATCCAATCCTTTGTATAGACACGGAACTTTTTCTGACTTCAGTCATTCAATCTACCTAAAACAAGACCTTAGGCAACCATATTCACTTGTCAATATAAGGTCAGTTTCTGTCTTTCGGACACTTGTGAAATATAGTTATGATCTTCCAAAATTATATTTCTTTGCTAAGAATAAAAAAAAGTATCAAGTCCATGCTATGATAGTATTTCATATAAAAGGGCATTTTAACTGTCATGGAGACTAGATGAAACAACTCCTTTAAGGTTATATTACTACAAGGATTGCCTTTTAAGTTAAAGATCTTGGAAAAACAAGTCACTTTGTTTATGGGCACATATTGCAGTGTCCTACCTATTCCTAGATATCTCCTCTATAGCTACAGATCTGTTGGATCTCTCCTGATAGGCTGCAGGTGCTGGTTGGTATAGATACAGACCTGATGTCTGCAGCCCATCACTGCAGGCCAGTAGTAGCCAGTAAACATGCCCCCGAATTAAAAAATGAAATAGAGAAAATAGGACTGAGGGTAGATGAATCTATTTAGTAAGACGACTCCTTCAACAAAAAAAGAAAAAAATAAGATCTGTTCTCGAGACAGGAAGGAGTATATGCACCTAGTCCTTTGTATGGACACTGACTGATAAGTCAGAAACATTTCCATCTACCTAAAATAAGGTCATAGGCAACCATATTCACTCATCTATAAGAAGATCAGTTTTGGTCTTTTGGAACTCGTCAGAAAACTTGTAGAAAGACTCAGAGGCAGTTTTGATCCTAATTTCTTTGATAAAAATATAAATTTTTCAGTCCCTGCTATGAAAGCAATCTTTTCAATAAAAGGGCATTTTAACTCTTGTAGGTAAGATGTTAGATAAGCTCAATGAAAAAGATCTGTCCTAGAGATAGGAATCTGTGCATCTAGTGACTGAAGTCAGAAAAATTTCCATCCAACTAAAAGAAGGCCTTAGAAAACCATATTCACTTATCCATGAGAAGGTCATTTTCAGTCTTTGGGGCCTCATCAGCACACAAAAGGACAGTTTTGATTCTCCTACATGAGATTTGTTTTCTAAAAATATGAAATGATCAGTCCCTGCTATGAAAGCAAATATAAGGGCATTTTAACGGTCTTGAAGAAAGAGGAATGAATCGATGCATCTAGGCCTTTGTATGGACAATGATGCCAAAAAATGTTATACTCCCTAAAAAAAAAAAAAAAAAAAAAAAAAAACCCTCTCACCTGATACTCTGCTGCTCGGGCGAGCTGCTGGTTGGCTTGCTGAACATGCACCTCAGAGCTTTCTACATTGGCCTCTATGCTGTCTGTGTAATAACAATACCGTAACATATTTTACCGACATTGGAACAAAAAGCATAAATACCAATAAAAAAAATAAATAAATGTAATTGTTCACAGTAAATCCAAGACCCTTACCTGGTTTTCCAAAAAATAAGACAGTGTCTTATATGAATTTTTGCTCCTAAAGACAAACTAAGACTTATTTTTAGGGGATGTCATTTTTCCATGAACAAGAATTCACATTTAGGCGGGGTTCACACGGCTTATTCACGCCGTAATTGCGGGACGGATTTTGCCCCGCAATTACGGCGTGTGTACGGGGGCGGGCGGCAGCTCGCCGGTCCCATAGACATCCATTATCCACGGCGTGTATTCCGTCGGGATAATGTGCATGTCACTGTCTCCCCGCCCGGCGTATTCGCCTAGCAGGGAGGAGAGACGGAATCCATAGTTCTCTATGAGAACTGTGGATTACCGTAACGCCCGGGACGGATTTCAGTTGTATTGGAGTGCAATACAGCGCGCAATACGGCTGAAATCCGTCCCAGAATCAGCCGTGTGAACATGCCTTTATTGTTGAACCAAAAAAATCAACATCTATGAATATACTGTAGAGATTCCATCACAAACATCAGCATAAGCAGCCAAACTCTGAATTGCATAAAAAAAAAAAAAATGCACTAGGTCTTAATTTTCGGGAAAGCCGGGTATGTGAAGCCTGACCTCTTGTTAAGCCCATCATTGCTCTAGAGGAATCAGGTAGATGTCTATATGTGTTCATATTTATCTTAACTACTTACCAATCATTTCTCCTTGCTCATGGACCATCATACCCAAGTCTTTAAAAATGTCATTTATCCCTCTGATGTCCTCCTGTAAGATATGAATTGATATATTACACAGTACAAGGAAGTTACAATGAATTAGTCGTCTCCAATCTGTGGCTCTCCAGCTGGTGAAAAACTATAACTCCCAGCTTGTGTTAAACGGAATTAAAGGGGGTTTTACCACGAAGGCATTTCATGCCTGGTTTGTCCTGCTTTAGTTTTCAGGATGTTCAAAAGGGGGTATGTATGATTAGTTTGAATTGCATATCATGTGACCCAGCAGGCTTGACATCACCATCCTCCAAATTTAATCCTTGAACGGGAAAAATCCAGCGGGTACGTAATTTCTCTTCTTTATTCCTAAATAACATCACAGGACAGTGCAAATACAATTCCCAACGCCAACGCGTTTTGGTCTTTCTGGACCCTTGATCACGGCCCTTTCTGTGATCAAGGGTCCAGAGGACCAGAAAGCAGTTGGCGTTGAATTGTATTTGCACTGTCCGTGATTCTATTTATGGAATAAAGAAGAGCATTACGTACCCGCTGGAGTTTCCGTTCATGGATTCTAAATTTGGAGTATTGTAGCCTTGCCTGGCAGCTCTCCGAGCAGGGAACGTTGCAGTCTCTCCATCCATGAGGCAGCATCAAGCAGGAGGAATCAAGTGAAGGTACCTGTACTGGGGAGTGTGTGGAGGAGGGCGGAAGCAGGATTTCGTTTGAATTTGACACCACCATGCCTTTCCCCACAGTGTGCTCACTCTAGTCAAAAAATGTCTGTTTATGTAAAGAGCTGAGAGCATCTATAATGTAGTGGAGTGGTTAACACTTCTGCCTTTCAGCATAGGGGTTAAGGTTCAAATACCTGCAGGAATTAAACATGTTTCTTTCTTCTTTTATTTATTTGCACTGTTTGACTAATTACTAAGAAGTACAGAGGATAGGAGTAGAATGACAGCACCTGGGGTTGAACACTCGCTCAGCAGTGAGTGTGTGCAATTACTGGGCAGGAGATAGACTGATAGTAGCTGCCTGACAGGAGAGGTGATGTCGGAGCATGTGCGGCTAGGACTGAGGAGCTCTCATCACTGGTCGTACCACCTGGAGATGTGCTGTACACTATGGATCGCTAGGTCAGCAGCCAATACAAAAATGGTGCAGAATTTTTTGTTAACAAGGATGAATGGTGAAAATGTTATTACTTAATTTGCAAGCTTCCCATGTCAATTTTACTTTGTGGTAAAACTCTTTTAATCCTCTATCAGAGCCTTATAAATGGCAAGGTTACTCTTTAAAGGATAAAATAATTCAAAACTGCACTTATGAGACAAGCACAACGATCTCTTACCCTGCAAACCCATATCACAGGGTGAGAGTAGGGGTAAGGGCTAATTTGTGGGGTCGCCCTTTTCGGTGCGGATGATCCGCTAAGAGATGGTTCTGTTATAAGGACTTTTTTTTTTTTTTTTACAGGGTAATAGGTCGTCGTGCTCGTCTCATAGGCATCATTGGAGATTTGAATTACATGGACACGGCTACCCTGCTGGTGAACTATTCCAGGTGTCCATTACAGTGGTGACTATATACTGGTAAGTCAAAGTTGTTGTAGGATTCCCACAAAATGTATTATATCTTAGTCTATTCTATTTACCTTACTAGGAGGAGTTTATCGTATGTGATTGTTAAGTATATACTAGAGGTACAAGAAGTACAAATTTATAAGATTACCTTTTTGTGGCAGGGATTAAAAAAATTGCACTCTTCATCTCTACTTTTTATTGTGGTTTAGTTTTTTTTAGGACTACATCTCTCCTAACACAAAAGTGAGGTTTGGATACAACTGCACCAGTAAAGTATTTGGGTAATGGGGAGTAAGAGGCAGTTATGTTCTGATGTGGGATTTGGATAACTCTGCTTCTTCATTTATTTCAGATACAGTGGAAAAGGGCCTCATGTTAAACTAGTTAAAAGGGGAGTTCTAGCCATGCTGTTTCACAGAGACTGTGCTCAAGCTTCAGGCTGTGGGCAATTTTACAGCGAGTGACAAACATTTCAGCACTGCTTTTCCAAGTGGAGTCTGTTAGGGTACGTCTACATGACGAGTAAAATTTACTTGTCAACATTTTACAGTTGAAAACCGCGTTAGATGACGAGTTTTCAACCAGAATTTAGTTTTTTTGCTTATGATTTACAGTCAGAAACAATTTCCATTCTTTCTTATGTGGTTTTGGACCACATACAAAATGTTTGGGGCGTGTTTTACACATGGTTTTTAGCCATCACCATTGGTATCAATAGTACATTTCCATGTGTTTTGTGACCAAAGAATGAACATGTTTTTTTATGGTGAAAAAAGCCATTGTATGACATACAAGACGTATTTTCTATTGAGGTCAATGGCGATGGTTTACGTTCGGTTTCAAGTCAGAATCAGTGTGGACTCTGACTTGAAATATCTGTCGCATGGACATGGCTTTAGACAGAGGTTGGTGATGGATGGGTTTTAAAATCCGGGCAGAAGGCTGCTGAGCTCTAAAAGGTTAAAGTTTGTCAGTAAGAAACTTAAACAAGCTCTTGTGCTGCTGATAAGACACAGCAGGGAGTGACATCACCACCCTGATCACTGCTAGATCAGAGAGGTGATGGATAACTTGGAAAGAACTAGCAGGAGATAATGACTGCTCTAACAACTCTGAAAGGAAGCAAAATTAGAATAGTTATGTATTAAGTAATAACTTTCATTTACGTTTTCCTATATATTTAAAGCTATGGTGAGAATACCCCTTTAAGGACACCTACCTAAAATAAAAAAATAAAAGTATAATTAAAAAAAAAGTGATGCAGAAATGTCATGATGTGTATTGCTCTTCTGACCGATTTGATTTTTGTTATAAACCGCTTTACTTGCTTGCCTTTCATTGTAATTGTACATTCTCAATAAAAGCTTTGAATACGGAAAAAAAGGTATTTTAGTGTATAAAGAATGTGGAATGAATTACTAAGAGACTCTGAAGGCAGCATGCATATTTTGTGTCGGGTGCATTGTTGTCATGAGCAAGCAACCTTCTTCTACTCTGTCTAATAAAGGGGAAATCTCCCGATGGGTGACCCCTCTATTACATCCATTGGTTCTTACACAAGCACATTTTGGGATGAGCCCAGTATAACCTCCATTGGTTCTTACAGGACACCTGCACAGTGGTTCTCATTTTTGGATGAGCCCTGTATAACCTCCATTGGTTCTTACAGGACACCAGCACAGTGGTTCTTATTTTTGGATGAGCCCTGTATAACATCCATTGGTTCTTACAGGACACCTGCACAGTGGTTCTCATTTTGGGACGAGCCCTGTAAGCATTTATTGCCCAAACATCTGCCTTGGTTTCAGAAGTGAGAGTCAAACCTCAAGCTGATGGATGGCAGTCTCCCGTTCCTCTATGAGCCGCAGATCATCTTCTGTGATTAGCTCCTCTTGCATTGTTGCCTGTGACTGACTCTCACTGAAATACAAAAATAGAGATGATCAGCACCAGTGTCCTAACATTCCAAATATAGACATCTCCATGCAAAGGTCGCCCATAGGTAGGCAGCCAAAACCTCACCTTCAACAGTCCAAAACAGTATCCAAGCAGGGCGTCAGCATCATGTCCTTTATTAATAAGAATCTCAAGTGCAAAAACTCTTATTAGAGTGGAGTCCCTCAAGCAAAGCATGAGAAAGACTCCACTTTAAGGGTATGTTCACATGATTTACTGCGGTGCATACAGTACATGGTTTATTCGGGAGCTCGCACTGATCAGCGCATACTCCTGAGGCGCGGCAGGGGTGGTGGAGGGAGGTGCAGCCCGCCGGCCCCATAGACATGCATTACTCACGGCGTGTAATCACCGCAAGTAATCGACATGTCACTTATCTGCCCGCGCTTACAATGCGATCGTATTATATGAGCGGGGAGAGGAGGCATAATCCATAGTTCTCTATGAGCGCAATACGCGTCAAAATACGTGGCGAAATGCACCCCAAAATAAGCCGTGTGAACATACCCTAAGAGTCGAAACGTGCCATACTTTTTGTACTTGGGATTCTTGTTAGTAAATGACTTGATGCGGATGCCCTGCTTGCATATTGTTTCTCACTGGAATACAAGCATCGGTTATCAGATACGTGCGCAGGCATTTCCAATCTCTACCTCGCGCCCCTACATCTAGTATTATTAATGATCTAACCCACAATCCTCATCTACACGAGTCGCATCTGCACCATAGGAACCATTTTCTAGAGGAGGCAGATGTATAATAAAAAATAAATAAAAATTTACGAAGCAAAATTGTGAATCTTTACTTTTCCCAGTTGACCAATGTGCCATCCCTAAGCCCATCATCTGGTGCGCCACCCTAGAAAACAAAATGTAGGGAGAAATAAGAGTAAGCCAGGGGCAAGTGAATGACAACAGAAAATAATTAACAGACGATTGATTCTACCACCGGAGCAGTCCATGAAGTAATACAAGTTACAACAGAAGTGGCCTAAGGGTATGTTCACACGGCTTATTTCTAAGCATAACTGCGCGCGTATTTTGCCGCGTTTTGCGCTTTTAATGTGGCAAAATATGCGGCGCAATTACGGTCATTCATAGCTCTCTATTACGCGTGGTCTCCCTGGGCATACAATACAATCGTATTGTACACGGGGGGCGAAAAGCGACATGTCAATTGCCAGCAAGTCAATGGGGCCGGTCCCCCCGTGCTTTGGAATTACGGGCTGATCAGTGCGTGCTTCCAAAACAGCCGGTGTATTGTGGCGCCCCAATATGCCGTGTGAACATACCCTAAAGCAACAACAGCACAATATGTCCATGACAGTACGGGGCCGTTCACACGGCTTATTCTGGGACCGATTCCAGCCGTACTGCGCGCCGTATTTGCGCTGCAATACGGCTGGAATCGGGCCCAGTCCTTCCAGTCATGACTCTATGAGAACTGTGGATTCAATCTCTTCTCCCCGCTCGGCGATTGGAGAAAGTGACATGTACATTATTTACGGCGTCTACGCGCCATGAATAATGAGTGTCTATGGGGCTGCCGACCACACGCCCCCGCTGCGTGGCATGCCGGCGTAATTGCGGGGCAAAATCTGTCCCGCAATTACGTCGGCTTTAAGTTGTGTGAACTAGCCCTACCAATGTAACCGATGCGGAAGGTCACACTGCACCGGTTTCTTTACTATCTCTACAGAGAATGTCTATCTATAGGAGCATGATGGGGTACAGTTAAGGTAATTGCAACAGAATTTTAGCACAATTTGTGCTAAAAATAAGGGCGTACATGCTTAATACCCAACACTAGCTGAAAAATCACTGGTATTCAATTACAACCAGTGGTTCCTACTGCCATCAGCTAGCAAGGATCCCCAACTGTCCTTGCAACACTCCAGCAACGATATAGGGCCTTATGTGTGAAAACTGTTTAGAACTAAGATTGTGCTTGTTGCCCATAGCAACCAGAGATCAGCATTCATTTTTCCAGAGCATTATATGAAATGTAAGCCGAGTTCTGATTAGTTCCTATTGGCAACAAAGAGTCTTGGGCTATGTCTACACTGCAGTGGACAAAAAACGACCTGAAAACGAATTACTAAAACGTTCACGATACTGAGTTTTCTGTCCACTGCCTGTCAAAAGCAGCTGAAAAAATGGCTGCTTTTTGCCGCGATTTGTGTTTTTTGGTGCGCTTTTTTACAAGCGTTTTTTGCTGGTCTTTAAGCCTGTTTTTTAATGTATGCATAAATTAAGCCATTGGATGTAACTCCGCCCTGCAAAAGGGTAAATAAAGCACATTACTGAATTTTTTACGTATTTTGGCCCTTTAGTCCATTTTTTACAGATTTTGGTGCCTAGATCTGCATTTATGGATTTTGTCGCCAAAAATAGGTTTTTTTTTTTGTTTTTGTTTTTTTACAGATTTTGGCGCTAGGATCTTAAATTTTTACAAATTCTTGCACTAATTAAGTTATTTCACGCGTGTCACCAAAAGTATGTTTTGGTTTATTTTTTAACGGATTTTAGCCCTAAAGTCTATTTTTTTATGGATTTTGGTGCCAAGAGCTGCATTTTTACAGATTTTGGCGCTAATAAACTTCGCTTTTGTCGTGTAAAATACGTTTTTTTAACGTGTTTTAGCGCTAATAAAGTTCTCTCGCTTCTGATGGCAAAAATACTTTTTTTTTTTTTTTTTTTTTTACGGATTTTGGTGCTAAAATACTTTTCTTAACATGTTTTGGCGCTAATAAAGTTAATAAAAGATTCTGGCGCCAAAATCTGTAAATAAACATTTTTAGCGTCAGAAGCGAGATAACATATTTTGACGCTAATAAAGTTATCTGTCTTCGGACGCCAAAAATGCGGTTTTTAGGATTTTGCCGCCAGAATCAGTTTTTTTTTTTTTTTTTTTTTATGGATTTTGGTGCTAAAATCCTTTTCTTAACATATTTTGGTGCTAATAAAGTTCTCTCGCCTCTGAAGCCAAAAATATGTTTATCTACGGATTTAGGTGCTAAAATACTTTTCTTAACATATTTTGACGCTAATAAAGTTAAGAAAAGGATTTTAGCACCAAAGTCTACAACAAAACAGATTCCGACGCCAAAATCCATAAAAAACATATTTTTAGTGAAAAATATCTGAATTGCGAAAAAATCGTTAGTGACCAAAGCAAGATCATTTTATTACAAAAGGTACAAAAAAGGACACATAAATTTGATGAGATATAACCTTTGTTACACCCACTATAGGTGGGACTTGGGTCTCCTGGAAGGGTTTTCATAGAAAAATCGCGGCAAAAAGCGCAATGAAAACGCACCAAAATTTTCTGCCCGGCTCTGGCCTTTTTTAGAGCATGTTTGAAAAGACCACCAGTAAAGGAAAACGAGCAGAAAGTTTCCATATACACAATTGTGGGACCATATTATTGCCTGCAAATGAAGACGTACTGACCACCTGCCCATGTACTTAATGGGTTATTCCCATCTCCTAAATTCAAGATTATGAGACGAGAACGACCTGTCCATAGAGAATGGAGACGTGGCCATGCATGCGCCACTCTCCATCCTGTTTTAATTGGAGCTCTGGCTATAGGCGAGTGAAATGCCATAAATGTCCGAGATGGAAATACTCCTCAAAGGCTACGTCCACACGATACTAGTCGGATTCGGAATCTGGTCAATTTGAATTTTGGTCAATAAGGCGGGCCCTAATTCTTGGGTGGAAATACATAAATGGCTGTCCCTAACCAGTACAGGCTTTTATGTTGTGTCATGGCTGACCATACCTGCTGTGATCAAGGAAGGCAGCACTACTACTACTGACAACATGCGGTACAACTGTTGGGGACCCTACTGTGACTGCTCAAGGAGTGCAGGGCTACTGTGATGACTAGTAAAACGAAGGGTAGCGTGGTGGACACCACCATGAAGAGAAGCTCTATTATGGCAAAACCTTAAGTGATGAGTAAATATGGGCTGGCAGTGCACATGCTAGGAGTTTTTATCTGTTACATTCTGCAATTAGGTTGCCTGGACCCAGTGCTGTAGAACTGGCTTAAAACTTTGGAGTTTCCTCCTGGACAATGATTTGACTGAACCGAGTGACTTTACCAGATCCACCTCTAAGGGGCCGTTCACACGGCTTATTTTGGGCATGGATTGCAGCTGTATTGCGCGCCGTACTGCGCTGCAATACGGCTGGAATCCGTCCCAGCCATTACAGTAATCCACAGTTCTCATAGAGAGCTATGGATTGCGTCTCTCAGCAAATACACCGGGCGGGGAGAAAGTGACATGTTAATTATCCCAGCGGGATACGCGCCTTGGATAATGGATGTCTATGGGGCCGGCAGGCAGCACCCCCGCCTCTTATTCAAGCCGTAATTGCGGGCGAAATCCGTCCCGCAATTATGGCTTGAATAAGCCATGTGAACCGGCCCTAATGCGGCTATGGAATAACCTTACAGACCGCATGTACGTATCAGCATCCCAGGACGTGAAGCAATAAGATTCCACACTTACCGATACTCTGGAGCCGGCGCGGACCCGGGCCACAAAGTCTTTCTCTCTTTCTGCAGCTAATCTTTGAATCTTCTGAAAATTTGTCAATGCAGAGGAGAACTCGTTCAGGAGTCTGTCCTTCTGGAGCTTCCTCTGTCTCTGCAATAGGAAAATAGTTGGAAGGGTTACAGACCAAGCGCATGACATATAGTTAAAGAAGACACATGTCCATCAAGTTCAACCAGGGGATCGGAAAGGAGGTGAATGAAAGGAAGGGGTTAATCTTAAAAAACCAAAACACTTCCCTTCTGATCCCGGAGATCGGACTGATCAACCTTTAAACAAGAACCCTATATATTTAGAGAGTGGGGGGAGTAATTTTGCTCTAGATCAGGGGTTCCCAATCTCCAGTCCTCACGCTCCAGCAACAGGTCATGTTTTCAGGATATCCCACAGAATGCACTGACAATAATTAAAGGGGTTGTATCATTACATTAAATGGTCTTCAGAAAAAGGGGACAGTGAAAACAAGTAACTTGTAAGCACAATTCCCCAGTGCTGGTCGGATCCCATCTCCTTGCATTTCATTGGCTGACGGGTCTACTAAATTACATTCTGTCAGATCCCCGGTTGTATTCACGGGAGCGCGCATTCCTGCCTCTCTCACTCAGAATAAGGGTCCGGGAGCATTTCATTCTGCACAGCCAGAAGAAACACACTACGGCTATGTTCACATGGCTTAAACTGGGACATATCTCGCAGTACGGTGAGAAATACAGGGCGAGATACGTCCCAGTCATTGCGGTAAACCACAGTTCTCATAGAGAACTATGGATTACGTCTCCTCTCCCTGCTCGCACAATACGCCAGGGGGGGAGAGAAGCAACATGTCAATTATGCACGGCGTATACGCGCCGGGAATAATGAATGGTCTAAGGGGCGCGGGGCTGCCGACCTCTCCGCCCCGACAAAATTGCGGGGCGAAATACATCCCGCAATTACGGCCATGTGAACATAGCCTGACACTACAGCTGTTTCTACAATCAGAAAACAGCAGAATTGTGCCCCTGATGCCTAAATGCTAGAAGGCTGTCTAGACTGAATGCAGGCCTGTGGTATGTAAACAGCTCGTACAAAATAAGACTGCATAGGGAGAGGACAGTGACATGTGGACTATGAGAGGGGGGGGGGGGGACAACACTGACTCGGGAGCGAGCATGAACAGTGAAGGGGGATGATGTCACTCCCCTTCAGTTAAGAAACACCCAGCTGGAAGGGGAAGAAACGCCCCTGGATTTCAGGAAATGAGAGAATCAAGCTTCAAGAAAACAGCCGAACTGATGAAGCGATACATCCCCTTTAAGTTACCTGTGCAGCATAATTAAATCACTTGTGCACTGCTAAGGACAGCCAGAAAACATGACCTGTTGGTGGGGCGTGAGGACTTGGGTTTGGGAACCCCTGCTCTACATCATCATCTAGGCTTTCTGGGCATTGTAAGCAGCTCCTGGCGTTTATGTGGATGCTACTTTGACATATACCACCTACCTACACATCCTACAGACCAAGTGCAACTCCTGTTGGCAGCGGCCTCTTTCAGCAGGATAAGGGCGCCCTTCCACAATAGAAAAAACATTCAGGAATGATTTAAGGGATATTGCAAAGTGTTAAAGGTGCTGACTTGGCCTCCAATTTCTTCAGATCTTAATGTGACTGAACACCTGTGAGATGTGCAGGAAAAACAAGTCTGGTCCATAAAGGCTGCCCCTCAAAACCTACAGGACTTAACCCCTTAAAGTCTACCCACTGTGCTGATGGCGAGTGGACCATGTTCCACAGCGCCGCCAAAAAATGAGGTGTAGTTAACAGCTCTGTTCCTAGAGCAGTCTCTCAATGGAAGGGACCAGAGGAAGCCTCCAATCACCACCGCAGTCCTTGACCGCAGCATAATCAAAAGGGGATTCCCCGTGCCCAATGGAGCCTGGAAAATATCTATATAGTCAGCCCTGGGGACCTAGAGTCGTCCCAGTGATGTCTGCATAGTAAGCCTGCTGTCAGGGGACACCGTGTTGCCCTAACAGAAGCCTGTGTGTTACCCTACCAGAAGCCCATTCAAGAGTAAACAGAAGTATTCTAATACATTACTAACTATAAAAAAAAGTTATCCCTTAAAGCTAAAGAAAAATAAAATTTAATAAAAAAAATATTGTGCATACATTACACAAAAAAAACTCTACACATGAGTTATCCACACAACCCTAATAACCTGTAAAAATAATCTAATGGGTTATTAAGCTTGAAATGTGAATAGTATAGAAAAAGTGTAAAAAAAAAACCACAAATGCAGAAAAACATGTTTTTTATTCGTGCTTAAAAAGGTTTTTTAACCCCCGCTTGACGGAGTATTTTTTTTTTTTTTTTGTAACGCTCGTTTTTTCCCTTCCCACAGCAATATTTTTTTCCACCTACATAGACATATGAGCAGGGTTGTGGAGTCGGAGTCGTGGAGTCGTCATAAAATGGACCGACTCAGAGTCCCAAAATATATAATTAGTTGGTCCAATTAGTTCGATGCAGTGCAAAGAGCAAGAGGAGTTGGGTCCGGACAGTGCTACTGCTCCCATATCTTCAGCCTCATCACATGAGGAGTGTAATTGATGACATGGAGCAGGCAAAGCGCGGCCCCAGGGGAAAAAGATTCTGCTCCCATGGCAAACAGATTTCGTCAAAAATTTTCACCTGTTTTCAAAGAAGTAGAAGAGTTCAACCATTCATCAAAACTGACTGTGGGTGAGGCAATTCCTTTATAACCTGACCTTGTTAGAGATGTTGCCTCTGTGGTCACCGCTTTGCCCCCAACCCAAGTTTTGTGTAGAGAGGCCGTTCTCTAGCCTGGAAATAATGAGATCAGATGTGAGGTCATGTATGCAGGATCTGATGAAGGCGATACTATTTCTCAGAACAAGTTCAGAGACTCCACAAATGTTCCTGCACTGTTTTGCATATTTACAATTTTGTTGGGTCCTAAAGTCCTGTCCAATAAATATATTTTACACTGACAAGCAAAATGGTAACAATGGTTTGGACTTGTAAATTTCAGGCTCCATATCTCTCCATCCACTACAGCTTTGTATATGAGGCTACTGTAATTTTATATACAGTCATCTTACTTATATTATACATAAATTTGACTTGCAAGTATTTAGCATCTGCTTAGTTCTGCAGATTCTTTCCTGTAACTGCATTGTTACTGTTTTGCTCCTCAAAATCAAAGTGTTAATTTTTATTATTCTGGGCTCTGGATCAGATTCAAGCATATCTTGACCAAAATCTGATCCAGGTCTCTTCTACACATTCCCAATGTTGGTGCAGACTGGACTTGGATACAAATACAGCTTTTTCTTCAACTCTACCCACAAGTGTCAAAAGATCAAAACATTGTTACCCTTTTGCTTGGCTTGTCAGTGTCTGTTCTACCTAAATAGCTTGATTATTGTATCATAAGGTGATAAACAGCCTGATGTTACCATTTTACTACAGTAAAGTTATCACTTAAACATGCGCCATGTATGAGGGAGTCAGGAGTTGGAGGTTTGGGAAATTGAGGAGTCGGAGTCGGGGCTTCGACTCCACACCCCTGCATATGAGGATTTTTATTTTGCGGGACAAGATGAACTTTTTAATGGTGTTATTTATATTACCATAGAATATACTGGGAAAGCGCCCCAAAAAATCCAAGTGGGGCAAATAAAAAAAATAATAAAAAAAAAAGTAAAAAAGTATAAAAACGTATACCAAACATGTAGGGTTTACATTGTTTTGGTATCATTAAAAAAAAAAAAAAAAAAAAAAAAAAAAATCAAACCATTTTGTATTTTTTACATTTTTGTCGAGTCGCCATTTTCTGCAACCAATAACTTTTTTGTACTAACACCTATGGACTTGAGTGAGGCAGCATTTTTTGCGGGCTGAAGTGAACTTTTTATTGGTACCAGTTTGGAATACATGCAACTTTTGTGATCAATTTTATTCCAATTTTTAGTAGGCGTGAAATGACCAAAAAACCCTGCAGTTTTGGCATTTGGAAATTTTTTCATACACGCTGTTCAGCGTACGGGATAAATTATGTTATTTTTCAATAGTTTGGACTTTTTGGACGCAGCGATAACACATATGTGTAACTTTTTTTTAATCTGTAAAAAGGCAAAAGGGGACCGATTTGAACACACACATTATGTATTTCTTATATGAACTTTGAGTCCCTCTAGGGCACTTCACCACTGTGGCGCGATCGTTTATACAGCCAAATGCATTGTATAGACAGGATGTACAAGGCAGGCGGTTTTACTACTTCCTGTCTGAGCAGGAAGTAGTAGATCAGAAAACATGGTGACGATGGAATCCTTCACAAGGCTTCCGGCTGCCACGTTAAGTGATCGGGACACAGTGATCTCGCCACTGATGTCCTGTGATCAGAGTACGGAACGGTACGCGACAACGTTTCTAATTCGTTTCGATGCCTTGGCCGTGTTTCGCGGCGCCTACTGGGTTATAAAGCGCAGGGGGTGGTGACTCCATCCTGCGCTGTAACCGGCGGTTGTTAGCTGCGCGATTCTGCTACAAAGCCCCTTATCGGCATCGGGACGTACCCATACGTCCGATGTCGGTAAGGTGTTATAAATTACTGCATCGTTTTTTATGTCAACTCAAACTATGCCCCCCAAAAATACAACTTCTCCTGCATAAAACAAGTCCTCATACAACTGTGTAATTGAAGAAAAAAAATAAATAAAAATAAATTAGGACTTGAAATGCAGGTAGGTAAAAACTGAAAAATGCTGCTGGTCATTAAGGCCTTTTCTGACCTGGTACTTAAGAGGCTAAAGGGGACCACTGGCATCTAGAAATCGCTGCAGACTACTTCATTACTGTAAAGTACGTTTCACTCTTATATGATGGCATTTCATTGAAAAACACACTTTCAGGTATTTATTTTTAGTCATATAGCACCATTATATTCCACAGCGCTGTACACAGATTGTCCTTGTTGACATTGGTCCCAGTCTTTACTGGGGCTCAAAATCTAAATCCCTCAAAAAACTTTGAGAGAAAATAGGGCATGTCACTGTATTGGCCAATATGTCCCCGCACGCTGCAAGATATAGCGGTAGATAATCCACACATTTCCATGTTGCTGTTTGAGCCACAAGCCAATGTATTCACTCTGTCCTCCAGACAGAATGTAAATGACTGTAGATAGTAAATCTGGCCAGACCAGTTTGGAAGCTTTTTTGAGCGTTCATGCCTGAATGTTGACCACAAGACTCTCAAGCAGGCCTATGTATCGCACCAGTGTGGCGGCCACAGCGACATATTCATGCCATTAACCCCTTCCCGACATTGGCGTATGCATACGTCCTGGCGATTGCGCGGGCTTGCGGGCGAGCCGCGCGCGATCGCGACATGGAACCAGTGGTAAATTACCGCTGGCTTCGTGCCCCATCACCCCCGGCCGGAGTGAACTCCGGCCGCGGGTGAAAAACGCATCATTACCGCAGCCTGTCATGGCCGCAATAATGAAGCCGCAGGCAGGAGGAGTGAGCTCCCCCTGCCTACGATCGGCGCAGTAGTGGCGCTCCGCGCCGCTACCGGTCCCCTTACCAGACTCCCCGGATGCTGTCTGAATGCATCCGGGTAGTCTGGTGACGTCACCATGCCCACAATGCATTGTGGGCATGGTGTCACTAGTTGCCATGGCGACCTGTGCACAGCACGCTGTGCACAGATCGCCTCTTCAAACAGCAATCTAACGATTGCTTTACCCCAGTGGGGATTTGCTGTTACAAATCCTCACTGGGGAAAAGTAAAAAATTGTGAAAAAGTAAAAAAAAAAAAAAAAAAAAAAAAAGTAAAAAAAAAGTAAAACACAAAAAATAAAATTAAAACACCTACACTGCCCTTTTCCCCTTTACAAACGACAATCACCCCAAAAAAGATCAAAAATAAATAAAGTACCCATACTTGGTATCGCCGCGTGCGTAACGAACCACCCTATAAATCTGTCACGTTAATTAACCCGTACGGTGAACGCCGTAAAAAACAAAAACAGTCACAGAATTGCGATTTTTGTACATCCTGCAGCACATAAAATGGAATAAAAAGCCATCAAAAACTCATATAAACGCCAAAGTTGTAGCAATTAAAACATCAGTTCATCCCGCAAACAAAAAAAATCCTTATACAGCTCTGTATACGGAAAAATAAAAAAAAGTTATGGCTCTCAGAAGATAGCGATTCAGAAATATTTAAACACAATAAAAACACTTTTTTTTTTTTTAAAGTGCTTCCAAATTAAAAAAAACTATATAAATAGGGTATCGCCATAATCGTATCGACCCAGAGAGTACAGCTAATTGGTCATGGATACTGCACGGTGAGCGCTGTTAAAAATAAAAAACTCTACTAGGATTGCAATATTTTCTTCACTCTGCCTTTTAAAAGATGGATTTAAAAACAAATCAAAAAGTCTTGTCCCCCCAAAAAAGGATACCAATAAAAACGTCAACTCATCCCGCAAAAAACAAGCCCCTACACAGCTCCGTACACAGAAAAATAAAAAAGTTATGGCACTCAGACTATGGCGATGCAAAAACGTGTTTTCCTTTTTGAATAAAAGTGTTTTTATTGTGTAAAAGCAGTAATACTAACATGACAGCTATACTGCACGGTGACCGCTGTAAAAAATAAAAATAAAAAACACTACCAGGAATGTTGTATTTTGTTCAAAATGCCTCACAAAAAACCTTAATAAAAAGTGATCAAAGCGGCATATGCCCCCCATAATAGTACTAATAAAAACATCAACTCATCCCACAAAAAACAAGCCCATAATCAGCTCTGTATACAGAAAACTGAAAACGTTATGGCTATCAGAACAGGACAACATAAAAACGCAATTTTTTATAGACCTATTTCTATTGTGTAAAAGTAATAAAACATAAAAAAAAACTATATAAAATCTATATCATTGCAATTGTACCGACCCCCATAGTAAAGATATCCTGTCATTTATACTGCACGGCGAACACTGTAAAATTGAAGCCCAAAAAACAAAGGTGGAATTGCGTTTTCCCCTCATTTTCATAGCCCAATGCAAAAAAAAATAAAAAATTTGGAACACCTGTGCACCCTAAATCTATGAGGCGTGCTGAATCCAAAATGGGGAGGCTTCTGGAAGGTTTCACCTGTTCTGGTACTTTGGGGGCTTTGTAAATGCGACATGGCCCCACCAAAATCTACGTTCCAAAAGCCAAGTAACACTCCCTCCCTTATACGCCCTGCCATGCGCCCAAACAGCAGTTTACACCCACATGTAGGGTATTGCCGAACTTGGAAGAAATTGCGTAACAAAGTTTTGGGTCCTTTTTTACCAGGATGCCTTGTAAAAATTAAACATTTTCAGCTAAAATTGCAGATTATTGGAAAAAAATTTTTTTTTTCATTTTCACAGCCTAACGCTAAAAAATTTTGTGAAACACCTGTGGGGTCGATATACTCACTACACCCCTGGATATATTCCTTAAGGGGTGTAGTTTCCAATATGGGGTCTTTTTAGGGGTATTTATTAAGTTTTAGCACCTTAGGGTGTCCGCAAACCTGAAATGGCCCCTAAATAAAATCATAATGAAAATGAGACCCCAGAGTCCAGTAGGTGCTCCTCCTATTCTGGGGCTTGTGGTTGAGCCAAATAATGCACTAGGGCCACATATGGGATATCTCTGAAAACGCCAGAATCTGGGAAATCAATATTAAGTTGCATTTCCCTGATCACATTTACCGTATTCTTGTGAATAATGTATAAAAATTGAAAATCTGCAAAAAAAAATTGAATTTTGAAATTTCATCTCCACCTTGCTTTAATTCCTGTGAAACACCTAATGGGTTAATAAACTTCCTAAATGCGGTTTTGAATATTTTAAGGGGTGTAGTTTCTTAGACGAGTTCATTTATGGGGGTATCTAACATACAGGTTAATCAAAGTCACGTTAGAACTAGACGGGTCCCTAAAAAATGTATATTGCAAATTTTCTTGAAAATTTTAAAATTACTACTAAATTTGTAAGTCCCCTAATGTCGTTAAAAAAAAAAAAAAAAAAAACAATTAAAAAAATTATGCCAAACTACAGCAGACATATGGTAGATGCTAGTTATAAACTATTTTGAGTGGAATATCTATCTGTCTTACATGCAGAAATTTTTGAAGTTTGAAATTGGTAAATTTTTTAAATTTTTCACAAATTAACAAGCATTTTTTGGACAAAAATTTCTTACTATCTTAAAGCACAATGTGTCACGAGAAAACAATCTCTGAATCACATGGATAGGTTAAAGTGTCAAAAAGTTATTCTCACATAAAGTGACATGACAGATTTCAAAATGGGGCTCTGTCAGAGAGGCCAAAACTGGCTCCGGCGGTAAAGGGGTTAAAGTAGAGATTTCAGGCAACCAGGGTGTGTCTATTAGTTGTGCTAAAAGGGTCTTCCTACCCTGTACTTTAATGGCAAATTTATAGGATATAGTCTGATAGGTGGGGGTCCCAACTTTCGGACCTGAACACATCTCGGGAACATGCCTCCAAAAGTGTTGGCTCAGAACAAAGAGCCGGTAACACTTGCGCACAGCTCTCCATTCTGGTCTATGGGTCTTCTGAGTACAGCTAAACACTTGTACTCAGAACTCCTGAAGATCAGAATGGAGAGATGTGTGCAAATATAAGGGCCCTTTCTCCAGGCAGGTACAAGGCCAAGAGTTCCTGAAGATATCCTATCAATTGCCATTAAAGTACATGATGGGAAAAACCCTTTAGAGGGGACCTGTGACATCTCCGGACATGTTCATTTTAGGAAATCCTCTAATTCGGCAGCATCTTCTAACTCTGTGTAGGGATGTTCCTCTATTATTCCTCCTAGAAGTATATGATGGAATCAGTCAGATGCATGTTACCATTATGGGCGTGTATCCATTCACAGACTATCTGCACAATGTCAGATTGGGCCAGGACACGCCCCTAACAGGCAACACCCCACTGTCAGATTCAGAAGTAGATTTCTCTATTGTGTATTTTTTTTGTCATTCTTCCTAGAAATTTAAGAAAAGATGCCCCAGAATTATTTCACAGGGAACACAAGTACTGACAAAAGCAGAGCTGTCAGGAGAAGTCATGGGTTAGGAGAAAAAAAACAAAAAAAAAAAAACCTACGTAATAATTTAATCTTAGGTATCTGCATTGTCTCTGTATTAGGGTATGTCCACACGGCAAGGGTTTTCAGTCAACCATCCCCATAGACGTCAACAGAAAATCCGAGCTGTAGTCCATACAGCTTGTATTTTCCGATGGTCGAATTTTAAATCCAAAAAAAACAAAACAAAACACAAACAACAAAACTTGGAACATGTAGATTCTTCCACCTGGTTTTAAGGCTGAATATGCACTGTTCAACGGTTAGAGGGACAGCCGAATCCACAAACCATGGCCAGAACCGTCCACCTAATGTTCAAAGGATGATACAATACCAGCCGGATTCTTTAATCAGAATCCGGCTGGTATGTTGTCAGTGCCGTGTGGCCGTACCCTTAGCAGCTCAATAAGGAATCAGTTTGTTTTACTTCCTTATCTTATCTGCAGGGCGAGCCATTCCTTTCTCTGTTTCGTTAATGTAAATTTGTAAACTAGCGTCAATACCAAGCCTGGCGTAAAGGTCATACATGGATTAGGTTGAAATATCTACACAAGGCTACAAGAGAAAGGACGTCTAGTGATCTCCAATTCTTGGGTGCATTTTGTAGGGCCGGTTGGGAACCTCCGTCGCAGATTCCGATATTCTTTCCATTAAAAGGGGTGGACACCGCAGCGGAAACCTGACGGACACCCACTGAAGTCAACGGGGTCCGTCGGGCACCAACCTGACGGACACCCACTGAAGTCAACGGGGTCCGTCGGGCACCAACCTGACGGACACCCACTGAAGTCAACGGGGTCCGTCGGGCACCAACCGGACGGACACCCACTGAATTCAACGGGGTCCGTCGGGCACCAACCGGACGGACACCCACTGAAGTCAACGGGGTCCGTCGGGCACAAACCGGACGGACACCCACTGAAGTCAACGGGGTCCGTCGGGCACCAACCTGACGGACATCCACTGAAGTCAACGGGGTCCGTCGGGCACCAACCTGACGGACACCTGCTGAAGTCAGCGGGGACTGTCAGGCACCAACCTGACGGACACCCACTGCAGTCAACGGGGTCTGTGAGGCACCAATCCTGATGGTGCCTCACAGATTAGGTTGAAATATCTACACAAGGCTACAAGAGAAAGGACGTCTAGTGATCTCCAATTCTTGGGTGCATTTTGTAGGGCTGGTTGGGAACCTCTGTCGCAGATTCCGATATTTTTTCCATTAAAAGGGGTGGACATCGCAGTGGAAACCTGGCGGACACCACTGAAGTCAACGGGTCCGTCAGGGCACCAACCTGACGGACACCCACTGAAGTCAACGGGGTCTGTCAGGCACCAGTCACTTTCAGTTACAACTCTGCCACATAGGTTCCAATTGGGCTTTAGTCTCCCAACTGTGGCATAAAGAGGGGTTGGAGATCAATAAAAACTAATACAGAAGGGAGAAAATACTGAAATTCTTTACTGCTGCTTATTACTTATATAGGCATAGCAGTTTTGTTAATTCTAGGAAGATCAGGACTATGAATCTGATGCATAATCTACAGTGACCAGTTACATTTTCAGGGGAATATTTAGTTGTGACCCGTTTCCCTTCTTCTGGGACACCGCCTCACTGTGGGAGTCTATAAACGCCAATATACACAACAGATTCAGGATAACTGTAAAAAATGCAATCCCTTTCCACCCTGTGACATACATTTAGGTCATGATAAGCAGGTCAATTCTGTATATGTACATAAAAGGGATAGCACCGACACAGAAGCTGTGCCCGCGGCATCACTTGCAGGTGCCCACTGTATTATAGGGCCAAGACCCCACTCTAGAGGACAATATTGGATATAACTCCTTAGGTGCTACAGTCAATTCTACAGCGTGTAAGTGATTGTACATGGCCCCGTTTCCTAGTCATCTAGATAGCGCAGTCGCGTTTACTTCAGTATCTAAATAGTTAAATGGCCAGAAGCGGAGCCATCTTTAATCTTAGCTGCAGGTTTGTTACCTGCCGTGTCAGAGTGGGTTCAGTCCATACTTCCTTATCAACGTTATGCTGTCAATGTACAGCAAATGCTGGTAAAGAGTTAACTCTTGGAAAGTGAATGGGGGAGGGGGGAGTCATGAGTAGAAATTACACAAAAGAGGCCGAAAATTAAAGGGGTTGTATCATTTCATTAAATGGTCTCAGAATAAGGGGACAGTGAAAACAAACAACTTTGCAATTGGATGTCATTAGCAAAACTGTCTTGTTCTCACAGGATTCCTTATCTTCGTTTTCTGTAAATGAACTTCTCCAGATCCCACCTCCTTGCACTTCATTAGCTGAGGGCTCTAATAATTTACATTCTGTTCAGCCCCCAGTCGGCTGAATTCACAGAGCTTGCATTCCTGCCTCTCACTCAGAACTAGGGGCCGACAACAATTTCACTCTATGCAGCTAGCTGCCTCCTCATTGACACTGCAGCTGTCTCTATCATCAGAAAACAGCAGAATTGTGCGTCTGTGCTTTATGTAAACATAAAGGGAGAGGGATCTGTGCTCTGGATGGATTCAGCTGTAGCAAACCTCCAGCTGTGAGAGATCAGTGCTGAGTTCACAGAAGACTGTTTAGACTGAATGCAGGCCTGTAATATGTAAACAGCTCTTACAAAATAAGACTGCATAGGGAGAGCACAGTGATGTGTGGAGTGGAGGGTACACACTGGAGCCAGCATGAACACTGAAGGGGGAGGATTATGTCATCCCCCTTCAGTTAAGAAACACCCAGCTGGGAGGGGAAGAAACGCCCCTGGATTTCAGGAAGTGAGAGCATCAAGCTTCAAGAGAACGGCCGAACTGAAGAAGCGATACATCCCCTTTAACTTTTACTACTTTAGCACAATAAAAACCAATAACCAGAAGGGATTATAGACAATACATACAAAGATTGCCTCTTGTTCATAAATACTAAACACTACAGCAGAAATCAGCTCATATAACCTAAAACAGAAAGAAGCAGTAATGCGAGACAGTATAAGGTGCAGTCAAAACTCCCGTGACCGGTATGGAATTTCGATGAAGGAATGCAGTCAACCGTGTAAACGACAACCACAGGGTGGTATTGGATAAATGTATATACAGTATCTCACAACAGTGAGTGCACCCCTCACATTTTGTAAATATTATATTATTTCTTTTCAGGGGACAACACTGAAGTTATGACACTGATACAATGTAAAGTAGTTGGTGTACAGCTTGTATAACATTGTAAATTTGGTGTTCCCTCAAAATAACTCAACACACATCCGTCAATGTCTAAACCGCTGGTAACAAAAGTGAGTATATCCCTAAGTGACAATGGACAAATTGTGTCCAATTTGCCATTTTCCCTCCACGGTGTAATGTGACTCAATGGTGTTACAAGGTCTCAGGTGTGAATGGGGAGCAGGTGTGTTAAATTTGGTGTTAATCGCTCTCACACTCACTTTCTCATATTGGTCACTGAAGTGAGAAGATTACTAACACCCTGAAACTGAGCTGCAACATGGTGGCTAAGACCATACAGCGGTTTAACAAGACAGGTTCCACTCACAACAGGCCTCGCCATGGTTGACCAAAGAGGTTGAGTGTACAAGTGCAGCATCCTATCCAGAGATTATCTTTTCAAAATAGATATACGAGTGCTGGCAGCACTGCTGCAGAGATTTAAGAGGTGGAGTGTCAGCCTGTCAGTGCTCGGACCATACGCCGCACTCCACATCAAACTGGTCTGCATGGCTGTTGTCCCGGTAGGAAGCCTTTTCTAAAGATGGTGCACAAGAAGCCCGCAAACCGTTTTCTGAAGACAAGTAGACTAAGAACATGGATTACTGCGACCATGTCCTGTGGTTTGATGAAACCAAGAGAAACTTATTTGGTTTAGATGGTACCAAGCGTGTGTAGTGGTAACCAGGTGAGGAGTACAAAGACAAGTGTGTCTTTTCTACAATCAAGCATGGTGGTAGGATTGTCTTGATCTGAGGCTGCATGAGTGCTGCCGGCTCTCGGGAGCTACAGTTCATTGACGGAACCATGAATGTTAACATGTACTGTGACAATCTGAAGCAGAATATGATCTCACCCCTTCGGAAATTAGGTCACAAGGCAGTATCCAACATGATAACGATCCCAAACACACCTCCAAGAGGAACATTGCCTTGCTTAAGAAATTGAGGGTAAAGGTGCTGGACTGACCAAGCATGTCTCCAGACCTAAACCCTGTTGAGCATCTGTGTGGCATCCTCAAACAGAAGGTGGAAGAGCACAAGGTCTCTAACATCCACCAGTTTCGTGATGTCATCATAGAGGAGGGAAAAGGATTCTAGTGGCTGCAACCTGTGAAGCTCTAGTGACCTCCATTCCCAAGAGAGTTAAAGGGGTTGTCTCACTACATTGATTCATCTTACCTCAGTCCTCTGTTTCACTTTGAGTTCAGGGGTGTGTTTACTGGCTTCTACTAGGCTGCAGTAGAAGCCAGGTCTGTAGCTATAGCAACCAGTACTAGCAGCCTATCAGGAGAGATTTAACAGGTCTGTAGCTATAGCAACCGGAGGAGCTGATGCAGCCCATGCAAGAGGGGATATATCAGAATAGGTAGGACACTGTTAATGGACATATATTGCAAAGTGATTTGTTTTGCAAGATCTTTAACATAAAAAGCAATCTTTGCAGTGAGCCAACCCTTTTAAGGCAGTGCTGGAAATTAATGGTGGCCACACAAAGTATTAACACTTTGGGCACAATTTGTCCATTTTCACTTAGGGGATAATCACTTTTGTTGCCAATGGTTTAGACAATGATGACTGTGTGTTGTGTTATTTTGAGGGCACACTAATTTTACACTGTGATACAAGCTGTACACGGACTACTTTACATTGTATCAGTGTCATATCTTCAGTGTTGTCCCATGAAAAGAAAAAATACCATATTTACAAAAATGTGAGAGGGGTGTACTCACTTATATGAGATACTGTACTTATGGTGGTTACAAAAACGTATATAGAAAAAGCCCCTAGTAATCTCAGCCTAACTTGCAGAGCATCTACCCTGAAAGAGACAATCCCACCCTAACGAGGCTAACCATGGAAAAGCCTGTACACCTATGTACATACTACGATAAATCAGAGCACCCAACACATTTCCCCGGAACTTTTTGAATAACACTTCCTCAGGAGAGATGGTAAATGGAAGCACAAGAACTTATGAGATGATAATTAATTCATAAAAAAGTCACATGAATCGTGATCAACTTATGCCAAGATACAGTCGTCCGGTCAGATAGATTGTCCTTTTCTTTTTATTTTGGGTTAAATGAGCTGATCCCTTATGGTTATTTTTATTGTACTAAAGTAGCAAAAGTTCAGTTTTAGGGGTGTTCACACAACGGGTTTGGACGCCGATTCTGGGCACGGATTGTGTGTCCAGAAGCAGCGTCCAAACTGGGTATAAAGTTTTTTACACTGCACACCATGTAAAATCAGCATCGTCGCCATCAGATAAGACACAAAGAGCAGAGAGAGAAGAGGAGAGCAGAGCAGGTCGGTAACCAGAGATAAACTCTGTCATCTTCTCAACAAAGCAAAATAAACAAAGCACTGTTTTTGAAAAACATCTTCATTTGCGGTTTCCTGCATGTTGAAAGCTAATCTTTGTAATGAGACAAACCATTTAAGGGATGGCTGAGCCAAGATTAGCAAGGAGACAACTGGCCTTCATACAAAGGCTTCTGGACACGGGCTTGAAGATTCTTTTGTAAACCCTTGGGTGATCCGTGTTCTTTTACAGAAGTGGGATTTCTGGTTCTCCCTTTACCATTGTGGGTGATTATATATATATATATATATAAAACACCAGCTTTGTTCTGTGCCTCTTGGTCATAAAGTCTTATTGAACACTTTCTCCTGAGGTGGACTTACTACCTTTCCAAAATTCCCTTTTTGAGAGAATCAGCAGAAGTTCTCCAGCAATCTACCTCCAACTACAGTCTACTGTGGTGATCAACCTCATTCTCAGACCTAAATACACCCAAAGAAAGGATCAAGGGTTCAAAAATCTAAGGTTCCTGTGTAGGACGGACCCTTCCAGGGAGATCACTCTACTAGAAGAAGCATCAATCAGATGCACTGCAATACCACAAACGACTGACCTTCAGGAAGGGGTGGTGTTAAGTGTTATGATTGTCTGTGGGACACACATCTATAGTGAATTTCAGGGGAAATGATTATAGGTTATATTTTAGGTGCGGCCATAACATATGTAGCCTTTACCTGATCGCTGACCGAAGGGAGGGATGTGAACTCCTTCAGACATTTGTCTGTGTCTTTGGCGAGCTAGTTCACATGCTGTATCTTCTGTTGTCTGGAAAAAAAAAAAAAAATTAAATATAATTTCTGTTTTCAACAAATTAGGTCCCTAAATAAGAGCACAAACCGCAAGAAAAAAAAGAAAGAATAATCAATATTAATACAATGCTTAAGAATAACGCTTTTAATGGACTTCCTGACAGTAACCTTAGTGAAGAACCATACAGTCCGGTTCTTTGCAGCCTGAAGTGGATGATAACAGGGAAGACACGGCATCAACAGGACCTGTGGCTCTTCCTGGTAGGTCTCTTTTAGTAAATCCCTGTGAAATAATTCTAGGGCATCATCTATCATAACTCTGTGTAGTGCTGTTCCTCCAATTCCTTCTAGAGTTATAATACCGAATCTGTCAGATGGGCATTACCGGTTAGGGGTGTGTCCCTGCACAATATGACACCCTTGGAAACACCCTATTGAAAACAGGAATGGCGACACCCATCTGACCGATTCAGTAATACATTTCTAGAAGGAATAACAGAGGAACAGCACAACAGAGTTCTAAGAGAAGATGTTCCAGGATTGTTATTTCATGGAGAACACAAGTCTTAACTAAAGCAGACACATCAGGAGACGCCACAGGTCCTCTATAAAGGTTTCTCATATCTCAGACACAATAGGATCCGTTCAAAATGTCTGGCAGATGAGAGTCCCATCTTTAGGAGTCCTATCTCCAACTTCTCTGTGCAGAATGGAAAAGTGACATTCTCTATGGGAGTTTCGAGTACAATCGAGTGAGCGTGCTCAGCTGATCTCACAACCTCCCTTAAAGTCATAGGAGAGTACTGCACATGCACGGCCACCTCTCAATTCTACACAGGGGCCTGTTCTCAAGATAAGTGGAGGTCCCAGAGGTGGCACCTATCGATATGCCAGTAATGTCTATCGGGAGACAACCTCTTAAAAATGCTCAGAACATCCAGGTTCCATCAAGTTTGATGCCACTATCAGCCCTTTTACAGGCTAACCCGTTTCGGTGGGGGAGTAGTACCAATTCCCAGCATCTCCTTGGTTAGACTTTTTGACGTAAGTCATTTTATAAAAAAAAAAATATATATATTTTTATTTTGTTTTAGTCCGACCAGGGTACTTACAGCTTGTATGAGCTTGATTATTTTTATAATACACTGTAATACCTCTGTATTGCACTACACTAGGCCTTTTAGTGTCACGAATAAGAAGTACACAAAGATGGCAGACCTGGGGATCTTTATTAGGCCCCTTGTCAAGACAACTCATTGGCATTCCCCACTTGCACATGATGTGAAAGATAAAGACAGACTCTCCCTATACTGAACCACTGGACCGCAGCATCCAAGTAGCTGGAGAGGCAGAAACAGTCACCTGCCCTTGCATTGAAGCGCCGCACACAGCTGAACTGGTTGGCGGTGCCAGTTTAGCTCCCAAAACTGCACATTCACATCTTGATACATGTACAGCGGATTGCAGCAAAGCCCTCGGCAGCAACGCCTTCCACCAAGGGACTAAAGAGGTTGTCCCAAGATTAAGCATTAGATTTCTAGGTTAGATCTTCTGATTCCTTCTAAAAACATCCAGTTAATGTCTCCAGTGTCGGTAAAAAGAAGCCACTTCTAACCGCACATTCTTAGGGTAAGTTTACACAACATTTTAAGAAAAATAAATTCTCTCTTTAAATCCGTGTCTGAAAAACGCCCAATATCCAACAAGTATTTTATATCAAAACACGCCTGTACATATATTAATAGGGACACACCACTGAGGCCTGTGTTGGAGTCTCCCAACCAGGGCTGTGGAGTCGGTGGCTATTTTGCAGGAGTCGGAGTCGTCATAAAAGGTACCGACT
This sequence comes from Phyllomedusa bahiana, assembly GCA_025379985.1. NCBI lineage: Eukaryota > Metazoa > Chordata > Amphibia > Anura > Hylidae > Phyllomedusa > Phyllomedusa bahiana. Next base: position 39,722 of record JAODAL010013617.1, on the reverse strand, counting down.
CAGACTTCCAAAATATATAATAAGTTGGGCCAGTTAGTTGATGCAAAGAGCAGAGGAATTGGGTCCGGCCAGTGCTGCTTTCTCCCATATCTTCAGCCTCATCACATGAGGAGTGAATTGATGAATGGAGCAGGCAAAGCGCTGCCCCAGGGAAAAGATCCGCTCCCAGGGCAAAAGATTTCAGCAAAATTTTTCACCTGTTTCAAAGAAAAAGAAGAGTTTAACCATTTATCAAAACGACTGTGGCTGAGGCAATTCCTTTTTACCCGACATTGTTGGAGTGTTTCCCCTGTGGGGCACGTTTTTCCCCCCAAACCCCAAATTAGTGTAGAGAGTTTGTTCTCTAGCCCGGAAAAAAATGAGGTCGATGTAAAGGGCTGTATGCAGGATCTGATGGGGCGAAAACTATTTTCGAACAAATTCAGGACTTCACAAATGTTCTGAGTGTTTTGCTATTTACAATTTTTTTTGTGTTCTAAAGTATGTTCAATAAATATTTTTACACTGACAAGCAAAATGGTAACAATGGTTTGAACTTGTGACTTTCATCTCCATATCTCTCCAAACCAACTACAATTTGTACATGAGACTATGTAATTGTATATACATCATCTGACCCATAAATTTTACATAAATTGGACTTGCAAATATTTAGCATCTGCCTTAGTTAATTGCTCCTAAAAAAATGTTAATTTTTATTATTTTGTTGTATTTGGTGAATTCACCTTTGGTTTTCAGCTCTGCCTGAATCCTTTTGGGGTCTGAATCAGATTCAAGCAAAATCTTGACCAAATCTGATCCAGGTCTCTTCTACACATTCCCAATGTTGGTGCAGACTGGACTTGGATACAAATACAGCTTTTTCTTCACACAAGTGTTCAAAAGATCAAAACATTGTTACCCTTTTGTTTCTGTGTCTGTTCTACCCAAATCGCTTGATTATTGTATCATAAGGTGATAAAAAAGCCCGATGTTACCATTTACTACAGTAAAGTTATCACTTTAAACATGTGCCGTGTATGAGGGCCGGAGCAGGGTCGGAGGTTTGGGAAATTGATGAGTCGGAGTCGGGGCTTCGGCTTGCCGACTCCACAGCCCTGCTCCCAAACACAATATCCAATAACGTCCAATGCAATCATAGATAGGCCATAACCATTTTCAAAAAACTCCTTCAAATATTGCAAACATTTTTTCTTTTTAATAAATTAATTCTGTGCAACACATTAATACTCTTTCATATTGTATAAAGGGTTATAAAAACCTGTGGTGTGTCTGCCGTTCCATGCAGTTCTTAGTTCATAATAAAGTCCATATGATGGATCCAAAATGTATTATAAAGCGTCACTTTCTGAACAAACGCAGCCTAGCGGAGGCAACCGCATGCCGGAGTGACGTTTCGTAGGGGAACCTCCTGTCTCAAGCAGGTGTACTAGGGTTGGAACCTCCTCTCTGTAGATCTACAGCGGTTGCCTTCGCTAGGCTGCGTTTGTTCTAAGAAAGTGACGCTTTATAATACGTTTTGGATCCATCATATGGACTTTATTATGGACTAAGAACTGCATGGAATGGCGGACATACCACAGTTTATTTCATACCAATAAAAACACCATACTAAATATAAAACCACAATCATATACAACACCACCACTGCCATGTAATACCAATGGACACAAAAATATCTATCCCTCATAAGTGTCCCTACACTGACCTAATACAAGCCGGATAATCGTCCTGAAAAGGACGGCCTCACCATAGGCCATCATCGGTATATCAATAGGGCAAATATCGCTGCGTGTTATTATCTTTATCCCTGTCTTTCTATTCCCCTGATGAATCCTGACTCATTAACCAGGGAAAAACGGGTCAGGATGAGAGGAGAGGATCGGAGGAGAAAATGAGGTCGTAAGTTAACATTATATTGATAACCTTATACCTTCTGCCTGATTTCCTCCTTAAGTGATTGTATAAAAGACGGAAAAATTGTAGGTGTGTGCAGCAAATAAGACTGTATGCACATGTCATATTGATATAGTGTCCTCTGATAAGAGTCTAATACAGGTTATAAAATGTAATTGGACTTGGATAGGATAACCTTTTTGTAGGATTATGTGGTTATCTTTGTGTGGGAATATCGTCTCCAAGGTCCCTTTTTGTCTTGTTTTTGAAAATCTAAATAGTATAAGAGAGTTATTTGGGTATTGGATTTCTCTGATATTTGTATAGGGATGCAGTAGGTTATTAATAGGGCGAGCCTCCAGAGGTGGGGCCGTCCTTTTAAGGACGATTAGCCGGCCTGTACAGGCAGTCCCCGACTTATATCTGTCCCCTAGTTACAAACAGAGACTTTGGGTGAATTGCGGCACTTGTAGTTCCATGTTCCACAGCAGATAGTAGCTATGGAACAACAAGTTCCAGCATGCCACAGCAGCACACAAGGTGAAAATGAGCTGAAATCTTCTTAACAGGGGCACAGACAGCAAAACAAATGTAAAAACCCTTCCCCGCACTATCCAAAACTAAGAAAAACCTTTTGTGCTGGAGTATATTTAATAAATATACCTGTTCTGACTTACATACAAATTCAACTTAAGAATAAACCTACAGTCCCTGTCCCGTTTGTAACCCAGGGACTGCCTGTATTTGCATTTTTTAGAAGCGTATTTGAAGAGGAAATTTACTCGTCAGGTCTAAGGAGCGTTTTTTGAGGCTTTTTCAAAGCAAATTTTGGTGCCGTTTTATTTATTATTATTAAAATTTCAGGCTGGAACGCCCTTGTGCGACGCGTTTTATGAAAAATAAAAAACTCCCCCATTGTTTGCTATGGGGATTTTACTCAAGTAATATACCTCAAGAATTGACAAGACACTTCATTTTACTTCTGTAAACTTCGCTCCAAACACTCATTGCAAACAAATTAGTAAAAACTGCATCATGTGAACGACAGCGCAGATTTTACATTGGAATCAATAGAAGGCGTACTACAAATGTTTTCAGGGAGAAATGTCCCAAAATAATAGAAAATAAAAACGTTTTTTTATAGTCTGGCTGCACAATAGACGGATTCGCCTTGCTACCATTGTACAAGAGGAGCAGGATGATGGGACTTAGCTACTGAGCATGTATGACCACCAGAGCTAACACAAGAGGTGGACATTCAGAGAGAGGACAGCAACGGGTTCCAAAACAGGTATGTGACAGCAATACAGGCAGTCCCTGAATTATGAATGGGATAGGGACTGTAGGTTTGTTCTTAAGTTGAATTTGTATGCAAGTTGGAACAGGTAGATTTAATAAATTTAACTCCAGCACAAAAGGTTTTTTTTTTTTTAGTTTTGGGTAGTGCAGGGAAGGGTTTTTACATTTGTTTTGCTGTCTGTGTCCTTGTTCAGAAGATTTCACCTAATTTTTACCTTATGTGCTGCTGTGGCATGCTGGAACTTGTCATTCCACAGCTACTATCTGCTGTGGAACATGGAAACAATACAAGGTATGCACAGCAGCATGCCCCATAAGTCTCCCGGCTTTGGTAATTTAGAGACAGAGTAAAATTTACCCGGGACCGGTGTAAGTTCTAGGATGGATTAGTCTGAATCGTGAACATGTCTAATACGGACGAAACGGCCAGGTTCTCCTAGGTTTTAATGACATGTAGGTTTTGTTCTTAAAGTTTGGAGATTGTATGTCTTAGTGAATTGGGTTTTTACATTTGTTTTGCTGTCTGTGTCCCTGTTAAGAAGATTTCACCTCATTTTCATCTCATGAGCTGCTGTGGCGTGCTGGAGCCTGGAACTTGTCGTTGCACAGCTACTATCTGCTGTGGAACATGGAACTACAAGTGCCAGCATGCCCCACAAGTCTCTGTTTGTAGCTAGGGGAAAGATGTAAGTCGGAATGGTGTAAGTCGAGGACTGCCTATACCTAGGAACATTCTTTCTATTTATACCAATTAAAATATTGTTGTTTTGCAAGACCTAGCAGAGAAAGGTTAAACTCATCCTTGAGAGGAGAAACTTGATCCGTGTAAAAAATGACGATCCTTGATGAGGAACAATTACCGGCGAGAGGAAAGTCCCCAAGTTTACAATAAGATGATGTGGACGCTGCAGGGTTAAATGTAGTTGTGTAGTCCCTGCGCGATTTTTCAGGGCACTGTAGACAAAAATTGCAAGACTAATCTAACTCCTTAGCTGCCCCCTGTTCAGTCACTGTCTGTAATGCACAATTCATCTACTGTAGCGGTTGCACTTTACTCCTCCTGTATAAGAACCTGGATGTAGTAACCAAAACTAAGAATATTGCTTCTGAATCAACTAGATGTCAGATGTCAATTTTCCAACACAATGAACATATGTCAATTCTAATATTAAAGGGGATTTATCGCTTCATCAGTTCGTGTATTTCATTGTAATCTCAGCTTCTCAGCTCTTCAAATCCAGGGGCGTTGCTTCTCCTCCCAGCTGGGCGTTTCTTAACTGAAGGGGGATGACATCACCCCCCCCCCCTCCCCCGCATTGTTTGTGCTCGCTCCCGAGAAAGTGTCATTGCGTGAGAGCAGAGGGAGTGGGTAACAGACCTCTGCAGACATCCTCCAATGGAGAGTTATCTGCCAGGAGTGATGTGCTGCAAACCTCCCTCCCTGGATGGCGGACGAGTGGATGGATGGATCCATCCTGCCTGCAAAGAGACAATGTCTGTTCGCTTCCATGTGATTGCACTGACAGGAGGCAAAGCAGGAAGTTGTTTGCTTAGTAAAATGACTCCTGGCTACTGAGCATGCCCAGACTCATTTTACTAGTAGCAGAGGAACAAAGAGGCAGGGGGAGCATGCGCAGGAATGCACTTCCCTGATTACGACCGGGGGCTGGGTGGAATGCTAATGAGTAGAGCCGGCAGCCAATAGAAGGCCAGGAGGAGGAATCTGACCGGAGCAGCTGAACAGCGAGTACAGCACAGGAAGGAAGACCGTGAAAACAAGACAGCTTTGCTAATGACATCCTATTGCAAAGTTGATTGTTTTCACTGTCCCCTTATTCTGAGACCCATTCTATGAAATGATACAACACCTTTAATTTGGAAACCGGCAGAACGAGGACCAAGTTGGTTTATAGCAACAACACCGTACAAGCAACACCTTTTAGCAAGATAATGCAGATAATTGTAGCAAGATAATTGAGGAAATATAATGAATGTCTTATAGGTATTTAACAGAATGATCACGGTGTCTTTAAAGGAAACCAGTCAGGGGTTTTATTCCACCATCTCTGAGAGCAGGATATGATAGAGGTAGAGAAGCTGAGCTCTGTGATATATAAGGTTATATGATAGAGGAGAGGAGCTGAGCTCTGTGATATATAGGGTTATATGACAGAGGAGAGAACCTGAGCTCTGTGATATATAGGGTTATATGACAGAGGAGAGCAGCTCTGTGATATTTAGGGTTATATGATAGAGGAAGAGAAGCCGAGCTCTGTAATATATAGGGTTATATGATAGAGGGAGAGAAGTTGAGCTCTGTGATATATATAGGGTTATATAATAGAGGAAGAGGAGCTGAGCTCTGTGATATATAGGGTTATATGATAGATGAGAGGAGCTGAGTTCTGTGATATATAGGGTTATATGATAGAGGGAAAGAAGCAGTTAGTGTGAGACAGTTTTGATAAATCAGTTTTGATAAAGCCCCAATATTACCAATTTTCAGCTGCGTAGTCTATGGCCTCATTCACACGGCTTATTGTGAGACTGATTGGAGCCGTACTGCGTGCTGTATTTGCGCTGCAGTACGGCTCCAATCCGTCCCAGTAACTACGGTAATCCACAGTTCTCATAGAGAACTATGGATTCCGTCTCTCCTCCCCACTCGGCGAAGAGAAAGTGATATGTGAATTATTTACGGCGCGTACGCGCCGTAGATAGTGACAATCTATGGGGCTGGTAAGCTGCCGGCCCCCAGCCCCGCTGTACGGCTGCTGGCGAAATCCGTCCCCGCACTTACGCCGGCAATAAGCCGTGTGAACCAGGCCTATTGGTCAGAAGCCACAACCTGGACTATGAAAACCTCTGCAATCTCACTGCGTTGTTTTTATGACCTAACATTTGACCATGACAGTAAAGGGTTGAATGTGGACCAATATCCATAAAACACCGAATACTCACAGTTGGTTCTGGAGCTCGGCTGTGTCTTGTACTGTTCCCAGCTGATTCACTATCCTCTGGATCTCTGCAGCTGAACGGACACAACAAGGGTGGTTATAAATCTGACATTTCATTCAACATTTTCGATAACAAATCTGCAACAGGAAACGTTAGGTCAAGATAAACTATTTTCTGTTAAAGCCTATGAAAGTTGTTCCTATCAGGTTGACTCCTAGAGTGGGCCTGGTCCCATTCCCTGTGCTAATCATTAAGGCTTTCACAGGTCAGACCCTCACAATCAATGGTTACATTATAGAGAGCCCCTTTAACATGCCAGGACTTTTATAGCTTTAACTCAGGTCACAAAAAACTTGGCTCCTAGAAGGTATTTAAAGGGAACCTGTCACACCGAACATGCCGTGTGCTGGCAGAATGTTTTAGAGCAGGAGGAGCTGAGCAGATTCTATTATATAGATTCAGCAGAACATGTAATTTATTCATTTTAATCCCTGCTTATTCTGGATTAAGGTTCCAGTGGGTGGTGTGATCAGTGATTGACAACATTCCTTGTATAAGCAACAATACAGAGATAGCTGTCACTGATAACCCAGCCCACTGGACTCTAACCCAGAATAAATAGGGCTTTAAATTTAAATACAAAATTCTACAGAAATCTTTTCTCACAGAGATACACATCAATCTGCTCAGCTCAGCTCTATAACATGCTACCAGCAGATCAGGTAAAATTCTCAATGTGACAGGTTCCCTTTAAAGTAGTTTACAAAGCCGACAAAAAAGGGTTTGTCTGCTTTGTTTTATTACAATGTTTTTAGAATACTGATGTCCTTAGAAAATAAAAAAATAAAAAGCTTATGATCGCTCCTCACCTGGGATCCAGCGCTGCCGCCACCTTCCCTCTCCACCGGTCTTCTATTTATCTCCTGGATCTGGTCTAGCAGAAAGTCACCACATCCTTTATTGAGGTCACCATTCAGAGCGATCACTTCAGCTTGGTGACATCAGTCAAGTCACATGACCACAGCAGCCAATTAATGACTGCAGCACTGACTTTCCATTGGGCCAGCCAGAAAGTAGACAGAAGACCAGCAAAGAAGGACAATGGCGGTGGCACTGGATCCAAGGTGAGGAGTATAAGCTTTTTAATTTTCTAAAGCTTATGGGGATGTTATGGATGCGGCTTTTCATTGGTCTACAACTACATCAGAAGAGCGTCATATAACCTTCCACTGACTTTTAGGGCCAATTATAAGCTTTATTTAGATACAAAATCACATTTTCTCACAGAGTTACAATCAATCTGTAGCTCAGCTCTATAACTGCTACAGCAGATCAGTAAAATTCTACATGTGAAGGTCCTTTAAAGGGTTTACAAGTGACAAAAAGGGTTGTCTGCTTTGTTTTATTCATTTTTAAGAATACTGATGTCCATTATGAAAAAAAAAAAAATATTTTAAAAAGCTATATGATCCTCCTCACTGGGATCCAGCAGCTGCGCCACCTTCCCTCGTCCGGTCTTCATTTAATTCATGAGACTGGTCTAGAGAAAGTCACTCACATCCTTTATTGAGGCACCATCAATGCGATCACTTAGCTGGGACATCTGGTAGTTCAATGATCACAGCAGCCAATAAATGACTGCAGCACTGACTTCAATTGGCAGCCAGAAAGTAGACAGAAGCCGCAACAGAAGGACATGGGGTTTGGCATGGATCAAGGTGGGAGTATAGCTTTTTAATTTTCTAAGCTTATGGATGTATGCGATGCGCTTTTATGTTGGATTCTACAACTTACAAAGATGGCTCATACCTCCCACACATAGGGCCAATTGTGTATGAAGTGTTTTGGTCATAAAATACAATTTTGCCCATAGCTTACTAATAGGCAAAAAAGTGAGTTTTAGATCTAAACAGTTCCATACTGTGGCCATTGATTTCAGTGCAAAAACCGCCTTCGATTCACTAAAATATCCAAAATTTATTGACAAAAATAAATTATTGTTTAAAACATACTCTCATATAGAAAGCAGCAATAAGTGTGGCAGATAATACAGAGAACTGAAAAACTTCGCGAGTAATTGGGGCAAATAATCGTACCCTTACTCATGCGGGGACAGTGTTATCATGAACAAATTGCAGTATTTGGAAGATGCCGCAAACCAGTTAAATGACCATAATGTGTTTACTGTAGGGTAGACAAAGATTCCATTAATTAAATCACCATCTTCTGGAACATCATCATAACTCTCCAAACCCTGATTTTATAGTGAATTTCTTGTGACTCCATTTCTTTTAAAATCATTGGCCCCAATCTCTCGTGTGTAGCTATATCACTTTCCTTAAATGAGCACCATTTGTCCAGGCAGTCTCCCACACAAAATAATACATATCTAAATGATCTGCTAATGTATGGCGCGGGGAAAGCTGTAGCAATAACCGCTAGGTCTTATGTTCAGGGCAGGCCTCATATTCATAAGGTTGAAAAAAGGTCTTATTTTCGGAGCATGTCTGATTTTCGGGGAAACAGGGTACTTGCAGCTACAGGGGACCTCGATGGAGTCCTCTGTGGCTCCAAGTTACGCAAATTTGTTTATTCTTTCTTGCAGAAAAAATATATATCGACTTCTCAATATGCTAAGTACATATGCGCATGGTAAGGATATGTAGATGACGTGTTTGTCCTATTGACGGGCAGGGAACTACAATTGGAACAATTTACCATATATATTAATGGTCTTCATAGTCTGATAGAATTACTATCCATTACTTAGACACTGAAATCACAAAAAGTGAAGACAAATTTATAACTGTTTTTTCAAAAGGTTCAGATCGGAATAATGTACTCCATCGTAGGAGCTTTCATGCTCCTCAAACATTCAATGGCATCCCTAAAGGGGAGTACCTTCGTGCTCGTCGTATATGCACGAATGATGAGTTATATCTTGAACAAGTGTATAAAATTACAGATAAATTTGAGAAATGTGGCTATGATAGACGTATATTGTTGGAAATTGGGAGGAAGTGTTGCAAAGGAGTAGACAGGAATTATTGACTCCTACAAATAGAAGCAAGTCTCATAAAATAGCGATGGTGTTCACGTACGACAAACATGCCCATATGATTAAGAGAACTATCAATAAATATTGAGATACTTTATAATGATCCACAATTTATTGATCTTTTTAAAGAACGCCTGTTATTTGTCTATCGTAAAGGGCGAACATTAGGGCAAAATTTCGTTCATTCTGGCAAAGGGGTTGTCTCGCTAAAGAGATTAGCTTTCAACATGTTGGGATCACTAAAGATGTTTTCCAAATATATTGCGGTTAATTTTTTTTTTTGTTAAGGAGCTACAAGTGATTTTATCATCTTCTGTGCTCTCTCTGGTTCCCCAAGTGACCGACCAGTGTACTTCTCCCCCCCTGCTGCTTGTTCTATCTGATAGCAGAGAGTGACTTCATCACACAGGTTTTGCAGCACTGAACTCCAGACAGTAACAGCTTGTTTGTTATCTGATCTTTCAGACAAAAGCCAGTAATTGCTGCCATTTACTTTAACTCAGAAGCTTCCTTGGTCCTGACGGCATGAGATTTATCTAATTAGCAGAAGTCATATGCTAATTACAGACAGCTTGACCAGGAAGTGACAGAGCAAAGCAGCATTATTTCATTCATGCATCCTATGAAACTTTGAGATGAGACAACCCCTTAAAATAAGAAGGATGAAGTAAAACAAGTTAAATTACAGACAGAAAATAGAGGTACATTTGCATGTTTGCGTTCTCAGAATTGCAACAATATTATTAGGGGTGCAGTTGTAAATCATCCATCCATTCTTTTGCCCGAAACACGCAAGCGTGAACGTCTTTTTCCGTGCCTCTTATTTTGGCTGCACTCAAATATTTTCTCAATACATTTTGGATATTTTACTCAATCGAAGGCTGTTTTAGCACTGAAAACAATGTGAGGGAAGGTTTGATTGCAATTTCGGAAGATGTGGGACTGTGGAATCCACATGAAAATCCACGGAAAAAGATGTTCATTCTTATGCGTTTCGGGCAAAAGAAATTGTGCCCTTACTCATAGCGATGAGAAAGGGCACGATTTCTTTTGCCAGAAACGCGCGTCTTTTTCCTTGTCTCTAATTTTGGCTGCCACACTTATTGCTGCTTTCTATATATGTTTTATTTTTTGTTCTGGGCTCTACGTTTTCCATACATTTAATCTTGCCGTGGCTTGTGGATCTTTTGCCACGACCTATGAAGGCGGGCTGGTACATCCCCTTTTACCTGCAAAACAGCCTTAGGTCGTTTTACACGGGTTATTCTGCCGCCTTTTTGGGGATACTGGCGCCGGTTTCGCTTCAGTAAGGCGCCAATCCGCGGGAGCAATTTCGGTAACCCTTCTTCCCCGCCCTGTGCCCGCCCCCGTCCTCCCCCTTATTCACGGCGGATTTGTGCGCTCAATACGGCTCACAAATCCGTCGGGAATAAGCCGTGTGAACACGGCCTTACCGTGCGCTTTGCTCTTTTTTCACGGTGCGTTTTTTTTTTTTATGCGCTGAAGAAACCCCAGCACTGAGAGATAGCCGACATGTCAGATATTAAGGCGGGTTCAGCTCTATTTTCGAAAATCTCCACAGAAATCAATGAAGAGCAGAAAAACCACATCAAAATTATTTTGACGTGGCATAGATGCGTTTTTGATGCAGATAAGCGATCAATTCTACCTACAGGCAGAAACAAAACAGCACGTAACTAGCATCCAAACACCACACCCAAAATCACTTCCAAATCCACATCCAAACAGAAGCAAAATAGCATGCACACAGCAATCAAAAACCGCATCTAAGCCCATGCGGAGGATCTGCTGTCCACAGCAACTAGTGCTTAGCAAAGCTGTATAAAGGAGGTGTTTACACGGTGTATTTACAGGGCGTAATTGCGCTGCAATGTGGCTGAAATACGCCCTGCAAATACGGACAAATCATACACACTCATTGAGTGCTAGGACACTGCAGAGTAATCCGCACGCGTGAAGAGTGGCGGGAGAAAGAAGTGACATATCACTTCTTTACGGCGCTTAGGCGCAGGGGAAGAGCAGGGTTGAGTGGGGGTCAGGCTAGAGAAATACGCGCTGTCCAGTGTAGACTGTATTACCAGTATATTATGCAGCATACACGCAAGCAGCGGGCAGCACCATAGCCCTCCGTGATATCGGAGCCATATGCTCCAAGATGTCTTGGTTCTTTGGCCTCGTATAACAGTAACCGAGCTTTATTCTCAGTTACTGGCTATTTTCAGTCCCCTGATGACGCCACAAGTAAGGTAGAAACATGTTGGGACATTACTGTTAAACTGAGATTTTGTATTGTACTCACCAGTATAGGGTATAATAGGGGCTTTGCATAGTAGGGCTAGGTTCCTGTACAGGGTCGCTCTTTATTGGAGCGGATTCCCTATTTTTGCTAGGTAGGGACCTATGGTAGATATGTAGGATTGTAATAGGGACAGTGATATTGTTCCAATACCATATACCTACCGTGTTATGTGCACTTTTGATTATATGTTTTAGGTCATTGTTTGCTCTATAGAGATTTTTTAATCTTATTGAAATAAATGTTATATTTTAGATACACTTTCTCCTAATTGTTGTTGAGTCTGCAGGGAGGTAACCTCAGCCAAGAGTGGATGTTATGGCAGAGATGAAGTTCCTGTGGTATTGGAGCCATATAGTATAAAGGGTCCATTTTGGGGCCCAGTGTGAAAGAATTTTCTTTCCTGGCCCTTGTAGCTCTGTTTCCTAACTATGGAAATCTGCCTCATAACAGGACAGCTGAACCATTGCTGCTCGTCACAGGACACATCACGCTTCTTATCTTACATAATTTCTAAAGTCTTCACATTTTTTTTCATAAATTCTTTACATTCTAGTCCAATACAAAACACATTCATGTAGCAGAGCCGCGGACGTACAGCCTTGTGTTATCCTTAGGATGTTGGCGGAGATGGTCTGTGCCAGCTGTGCCGGATCTCGGGTGGTATTATACGCCATGGCTGGGGTGGACAGACAACGGTGTTTTCATTCGAGGAATTCAGGCCGATGCTCGAACACCCTGAAGACAAGAGCAGAGAAATACACATAGTACAGAAGTCTCCATGGCCGGCAAGCTCACTTATGGTTTTAACAATGATTGGCGAATAGCGCGACAAAGTTTAGGCGGCTACTTCCCATCTGGTAATGCGATAGTGGAAGGAAGGAGTGAGGGCAAAAAAAGAAAATCTAAATTACAACCTAGTTGAGAATATTGTTGTCTTTCAATATTAATAATTAATATTTCTTACAGCCGTAATATATCAGTTAAAGGAACACTTCCATCAGAAGGGGTTACTTTTGTTAACTACTTAACGACCGCCCACCATCTTTTGGCGTCGCTGCTTACATCGGGGTTTGTAGCGCCCGGCGCAGCAGCAGCGCTAAGATCGGGGCTGTACTACACAGCCCTGATCCCAGAGCATCTCCTGCGAGCACCGGGGTACCTCTGCACCCCGATGCTTTAACCCTTTGATTGTGGCGGATCGTCACCGCAGCGCAATCAAAGTGTTTCCCTGCTCTGTCGGGTGATCGGAACGCCCGGTGACCCGACAGAGACACGGGAAACGGCTGCACAGTCAGTCCCGGGGACCTAGAGTAGCCTCAGGACTGTCTGTGTAATAAGCCAGTGACCAGGACAGACTGTGAGCTGTCCTGATCACTGCCTGTGTCAAACTGACATAGATTATAATGTATTAGCATATATGAATATGCAAATAAATTACTAACTTTAAAAAAAAAGTAAACAAAAAGTGTAAAAAAAAATTAATAAATATTTAATAAAAAATAATTGTGCATACATTACACACACAAAAACCCTACACATATTAGGTATCCACACGACCGTAATAACCTGTAGAATTAATCTAACTAACTAATCATTTTAAATTGTGAATGGTGTAAAAAAAAAGTTAAAAAAAAAATTCTGCACTTAAACTATTCCCCCATAAAGTACAACTTGTCTCGAATAAAACGAGGCCTCATACAACTGCGTCATTGAAAAAATAAAAAAGTTACAACTGTTGAAACGCAAGGAGGAAAAAACTAAAAAAAAATGTTCTGGTCATTAACTACTTTTCAGGCCTGGGGCTTAAGGGTTATTTTTTCCATCAGTATTTATTTTTTTTTTTTTTTATTATTTCATCAGTTTCTTACAATTGAAAATGACATATAAAGCCTTGCCCTTCTTAATATGTGATAATAAACTCCTGAATGGCCAACCACATTTCACTTTACTGCAGCTGCTGCTTATCTGTATGTAGTCTCATAACAAAAAGGTAACGACAGAACGAGCGCTCTTTTGTTCTCTAGACAGGGCTAGATAAAAATAAATAAATAAAAAAAAATGGACTAGACCACAGAGCAATGACCAGAGCAATACATGACAAGATATGGGGTCATCCTTTCCTGCATTATCAGGTCCTGCTGATAACACTACCACCTCTCAGGCCATAGTTGGCCAGGAAGAGAACAATTAAGTAATCCTCTCAGTGACAGGAAATCATCTACATAGGGGAACTTTCAAAAAAAAAAAAAAAAAAAAATTATATATAAAAACCAACCATATAATTTAAAAAAAAAATCCATATTATTCATATTTTTATACCATTTTTAATTTGTGAAAAAAAAAAAAAAAAAATACGGAAGTGTCCCTTTAACAGACAGAGCATGCAAGTAATGTTCCCCCGGGGCTCCTGCCGATGAGGATGGCCCCTACAATCACCTTCACCTTACAGAACCGATCTGGTGCCCAACACACTCCAAGGTGCTCTACATGGCAGATTCTACATGCAAACAAATGGGTTACTATGCAACACGCGGCTACCCTGGGTCCTCCAGAGAGGATAGCCTCTGCATAGAAACATGTTTACAAAGCTGCCCTCTTCAAACAAGTCTAGGCTAAGGTACATCCACACAGGACAGAATTGTAGTGTATGTTTGGCAGAAGAAAATCCACAACAGCAGATACATAGGAAAGAGTGTGGATTTTGTTGCTTATAGCCGCTATGGATTACTGCTGCAAATTATCTTAAAAAGGGGTGGGGTGAAATTGGTGGGCACCATTTATTAGGCCTGTCTAGCCCATAGCAACCAGAGGCCATAGCAACCAGAGCCCCTAGCAACCAATCAGCGCTCGGCTTTCCTTTCTGTTACTTCACTGGATAAAAGAAAGCGGAGCTCTGTTTAGTTGCTATGGGCAACACAATTTTGATCGGTGGGCTTCATTTATTGGAACGGTCTAGCAGTAAGACTGTTTTTGTTGCCCATAGCAACGAATCAGAACTCGGCTTTCTATTTTTCAGAGCACTATATGAAACGAAAGACGAGCGCTAATTGGTTGCTATGGGCAACAAAGACAGCCTTAGGCAGTGTTCCCACGGCAATAATTTCGGGACGTATTTCACCCCGCAATTACGCCGTGTGCTCGGGGGCGGGACAGACATTCATTATTCACGGCGCGTATAAGTCGTGTTGTGCGAGCAGTAAGAGGAGACGTAATCCATAGTTCTCTATGAGAATGACTGGGATGCATCTCACCAAGTATTTACCGCAGTACGGCGTGAGATACGTCCCAGTTTAAGCCATGTGAAAGTCTTACTGTTAGACGGTTGTGATGAGGCCCAGTAAGATTTTCTTTGCTGCCCATAGCAACCAGAGCTCAGCTTTCATATCTTATACTGCTTTGAAAAAATAAATGCCAAGCTCTGGTTGCTATGGGCAGCAAAGACAGTCTTACTGGGCCTCATCACAACTGGCTCACAGTAAGATTGCCTTTGTAGCCCATAGCAACCAGTCAGAGGTTTGCTTTCATTTCTCCAGAGCAGTATATGAAATGAAAGCTAAGCTCCGATTGGTGGCTATAAGCAACAAAGAGTCTTATTAAAAGACAGTTTGATACTAGTTTTGACCTGTCCTCTCACCTCTCTACTTGACCCCCTACAATCTGGTTTCCAACCCCATCACTCTACTGAAACCGCCCTAACCAAGGTCACCAACGACCTAGCAACCGCTAAAGCCTCACGTCACTACCCTATCCTTCTCCTCCTAGACCTGTCCTCTGCCTTTGACACTGTCGCTCATTCCCCCCTGCTGCAAATCCTCTCCTCCCTCAGCACCACGGACATGGCCCTCTCCTGGATCTCCTCGTACCTCACTGACAGAACATTCCATGTCTCTCACTCACGCACCACCTCCGCCTCCCGCCCGCTCTCTGTTGATGTCCCCCAGGAGTCTGTCATGCGTCCACTACCCTTCTCTCTCTACACTCTTGGTCTGAGTCAGCTCATAGCATCACATGGTTTTCAATACCATCTATATACTGACGACATCCAACTCTACATCTCTGGCCCAGATGTCACCTCTCAAGTGTCCCTGAGTCTATCATCCATATCCTCCTTCTCCTCCCGTCTCCTAAAACTAAATCTGGAGAAAACTGAACTCGTCATCTTTCCACCGTCCCACTCCATCCCTCCACCTGATCTCTCTATCATAGTCAATGGCTCTACACTGTCACCGGCCCCGCAAGTCCGCTGCCTTGGGATAACCTTTGACTCCTCTTTGTCTTTCAAACCGCAGATCCAAACCCTCACATCTGCCTGCCGCCTCCACCTGAAAAATATCTCCCAAATCTGCTCATTCCTTAACTTTGATACTACAAAAACACTAGTTCATGCCTTTATCCTCTCCTGCCGAGACTACTGCAACATCAATCTCTGCTGCCTCCTGTCTAGCACTTTGCTCCCCTTCAAACGATCCTCAACTCTGCCGCCCGTCTGATTCACATCTCTCCTCCTCTCCCAGCGAAGCCATTTCAAGTTACTAACCCTGACCTACAAGGCTCTCCATAACCTCTCCCCTCCATACATCTCTGCCTTCATCTCTAGCTCCCTCCCCTCACACAATCTCCGCTCATCACAGGACCTTCTTCTCTGCTCTCCCCTTATCAGCTCCTCACACAACCGTCTCCAAGACTTCTCCTGTGCTTCCCCCACACTCTGGAACTCACTGCCTCAACACATCACTCTCTTCCACTTTCACCAGCCTCAAAAGCAACCTGAAAACCCATCTCTTCATGATTGCCTATAACCAACAATAACCCTGCTGTCACTACTACTACTCCCCCAAAAACATGTCTGCCCCTCACCTTCTGTCTCTTCCCACCTTCCTTGTAGATTGTAAGCCCTCACGGGCCAGCTGATAGTTATTTATCGTCACCATTGTACTTGTTTGACCTTGTTATGTATGGAACCCCCCCTTCGAATATACAGTGCCCTGGAACTAAGGGCGCTCCAAAATAAATAATAAGACACAGTGGGGCACTTACTATTGTGGTTTCACCAGTGCAGGGTTATAAAATTCACCAAAAAGTGGTACATTTTTGGCACAGATATATTTATGATGTGTTTTAGACACTTTTGCAACTGATCCAAAAACTGGGTGAGGTTAAGTTAGAGGTGGATGTGGTCGACCAGGAAGAAGGGGACAGGACTACGGTTATGCACCAAAATTGTGCCAAATTTCTGCAGAATTCTAGCAAAGAATTTTGTTACAAAGCACGGTAACTAATATAATTGGTCTAAAAAAAAAAAGTGCACAGGACAACATGATAAATCTAGCCCATTTTTGATTGCCTAGGTCTAACGTAGGCCCCATTCACATCACATCTGATCTGTGCAGCTATAACCCCAAGGACCACCAGGGTCATTCTCATTCACCTCCGGGAGCTGCACCAACTACACTTTTATGGTGGATCCTATCAATATGCCTTAAAGGGGTTGACTCACTACATTGATTCATCTTACCTCAGTACTGTTTTCTTGGTTTCATTTTGCATTCAGGGGTGTATTTACTGGCTTCTACTAGGCTGCAGTAGAAGCCAGGTCTGTAGCTATAGCGACCAGTGCTGGCAGCCTATCAGGATTGATCAAACAGGTCTGTAGCTATAGCGACCTGAGGAGCTGATGCAGCCCATACAAAAGGGGATATCTCAGAATAGTTAGGACTCTGTTAATAGAAATAGATTGTAAAGTGACTTGTTTTTGCAAGATCTTTAACATGAAAATCAGCAATCATTTTAGTGAGACAACCCCTTTAAATGTCCAAGATAGGACAACCCCATTAAAGCCCTGTTTAAAAATTTCCCTTACATCAAGGTTTCCTGGTGTAAATCCCCAGAGCAGGGAGCTTAACCCCCTCCCCTCTCCCAGCTCTGCACCCTCTATATCAGCTTTAGACCTACAGGCCGGCGCTTTAGTGACCTCTGCCATCACCTGTATATCTGCATAGAGGAAGCAGCCGGGGAGCAGGGTTGTCGGGGCCACTCTACAGCTCTGGGCCCCTGCTAAGTGAACAGTGGGGGCGATCACCCTTAAATCTTGACATTTGCTGCCGCAGTTTCTCTTTTAGTATCTGATCGGTCTTACAGGTAGTGGGACGGTGGAGAAATCCTCTGGGAGTGAGTCACTGGTTGTCAGAGCGTGACCGCTCCTTCCTGTCATCTGTTAAAGGGCAGCATAAACTACGGCTCAGGCTGAATCCTTTGCTCTACAGGAAGCAGTAATTATTTTTGCATGAGGCTTGAAAACCATCAGTACATGATGCGCACTAATGGGCGAAGCAGAGCTAAGTTTATGGGATGTAGCAGAGCTAAAGTTGTTATCCATTGCTGTATCACCGTAGGTAGGTTAAGGTTAAGGTTGTCACTGCCCCTCTGCTAACCCTACTGTGTATGAGGCCCGGAGCAGACGGATGTCACTGCCCCTCTGCTAACCCTACTGTGTATGAGGCCCAGAGCAGACGGATGTAACTGCACCTCTGCTAACCCTGCTGTGTATGGGGCCAAACGGCAGACGGATGTCACTGCACTTCTGCTAACTCTACTGTGTATGGGGCCCTGGAGCAGACGGATGTCACTGCACCTCTGCTAACCCTACTGTGTATGGGGCCCCGGAGCAGACGGATGTCACTGCACCTCTGCTAACCCTACTGTGTATGAGGCCCGGAGCAGACGGATGTCACTGCACCTCTGCTAACCCTACTGTGTATGAGGCCCGGAGCAGACGGATGTCACTGCCCCTCTGCTAACCCTACTGTGTATGAGGCCCGGAGCAGACGGATGTCACTGCACCTCTGCTAACCCTACTGTGTATGGGACCCTGGAGCAGACGGATGTCACTGCACCTCTGCTAACCCTACTGTGTATGGGACCCTGGAGCAGACGGATGTCACTGCACCTCTGATAACCCTACTGTGTATGGAGCCCCAGAGCAGACGGATGTCACTGCACCTCTGCTAACCCTACTGTGTATTGGTCCCCCAAGCAGACGGGCATCACTGCACCTCTGCTAGCCGTACTGTGTATGTAGCCCCAGAGCAGATGGATTTCAATGCACCTCTGCTAACCCTACTGTGTATGGGGCCCCGGAGCAGATGGATGTCACTGCACCTCTGCTAACCCTACTGTGTATGGGCCCCCGGAGCAGAAGGATGTCACTGCACCTCTGCTAACTCTACTGTGTATGGTGTCCCGGAGCAGACGGATGTAACTGCCCCTCTGATAACCTAGCTGCATCAGCGGAAAAGACTTCAGTTTTCACAGCAGTATATGAATTTGACCTCCTCTGATTAGCAATGGGTTGTATTCACTGATGAGTTACACCAACGTGCATCTAAGCAGAAAACTTATCAGGCAAGAAACATCAGGAAACAAATGCCTTGCAACCGTTGTTGGAAGAACACAAGCTGGTGGTGGCAGCGCTATGGTCTCAGGAATGTTTTCGGGGCATTCTCTGGGCTACTCATCCATCTGGAAGACGCTCTCACTCAATTTGGGTATGACTCCCTCCTTGCAGAGCACATACACCCATATGTGCCGATTGTCTTCTCTGGTGCGGACGGGATCTTCCAGCAAAACAATACGACATGTCTCACAGCTGGAAATGTCTGACATTAGTTGGAAGAAGACGAGCAAGACTTCCAAGTACTACCCTGATACCCTAAATCCCCTAGACTTGAACCCAATTGAGCCTTTGTGGGAGTCCCTGGACAGTGATGTTGGCTGTATGGACCCTCCAGCAGCTGTGAGATACAGTCGGCCCCAAATACCTGTGACAACCTACCAGGACCTTATAGAGCCACTACCAGCCCCCTTAGCGTCCGTCCACACCGTACATGGCAGTTACTCCGGATATAGCTGGTAATAATAATGTGTATATATATATATATTATATACATACACACTCACCGGCCACTTTATTAGGTACACCATGCTAGTAACGGGTTGGACCCCCTTTTGCCTTCAGAACTGGCTCAATTCTTCGTGGCATAGATTCCACAAGGTGTTGCAACGATGCTCAATTGGTACCAAGGAGCCCAAAGAGTGCCAAGAAAATATTCCCCACACCATGACACCACCACCACCAGCCTGAACCGTTGATACAAGGCAGGATGGATCCATGCTTTCATGTTGTTGACGCCAAATTCTGACCCTACCATCCGAATGTCGGGGCAGAAATCGAGACTCATCAGACCAGGCAACGTTTTTTCCAATCTTCTACTGTCCAATTTCGATGAGTTTGGAAAATTGGGGAGCCTCAGTTTCCTGTTCTTAGCTGAAAGGAGTGGCACCCGGTGTGGTCTTCTGCTGCTGTAGCCCATCTGCCTCAAAGTTGGCCGTACTGTGCGTTCAGAGATGCTCTTCTGCCTACCTTGGTTGTACGGGTGGCTATTTGAGTCACTGTTGCCTTTCTAAAACAGCTCGAACCAGTCTGCCCCATTCTCCTTTGACCTCTGGCATCAACAAGGATTTCCGCCCACAGGCCCGCCGCTCACTGGATGTTTTTTCTTTTTCGGGCCATTCTCTGTAAACCCTAGAGATGGTTGTGCGTGAAAATCCCAGAGATCAGCAGTTTCTGAAATACTCAGACCAGCCCCCTTTTGGGACCAACAACCATGCCACGTTCAAAGGCACTCCAATCACCTTTCTTCCCCCTACTGATGCTCGGTTTGAACTGCAGGAGATTGTCTTGACCATGTCTACTCCTAAATGCACTGAGTTGCCGCCCTGTGATTGGCTGATTAGAAAATTTAAATGGGTTTAAAGAGCAGTTGGACAGGTGTACCTAATAAAGTGGCCGATGAGTGTGTGTGTGTGTATATATATATATATATATATATATACACACACTCACACATCCAGAGCAGAGGACTTGATCTTGCGTCATTAGTAGAGACTATTTCAGTTTTGCTTCCTCTCTTCCCCTTTCTTATGACATGAATAGATTTCTGGTAAGGTTTCGCACCGCTGGCGTCCCGGATGTGTCAAAACCCCAAAGTAATTGATAGTATTTAAATTTCCCTAATTCTATTATATAGTCTTATCACTGTGTGTCAGCCCGTCATGCCATAAATCTACATATGTCAGATCTCGCTAGTGGAGTCAAGAGTTTGGACCCCCCCTTAATTCCAGAATAAAGTAAACCTCTGGGGATTGCTTCTGGGCACCTCCCTGGTGACAACAGGAAGTGCAGCCATCTTGATTGTCACATTGTGACCGTCACAGATAGTTTTCATTCGGTAATGATGTCACGGAGGGTTGGTGGGGGGACTTGATTTCATATATTACACCCCCTTCCATTGACTAAGGCATGCTAGGTAATACAACCCCAGCACCCCAGTGACTCATCTGTGCCCCACTGTCTGTTACAGATCCCGGCGCCTCCTCTGTACCCGGCACCTGCTACAGATCCCAGCGCCTCCTCTGTACCCGGGACCCCAGCGCCTCCTCTGTACCCGGGACCCCAGCGCCTCCTCTGTACCCGGGACCCCAGCGCCTCCTCTGTACCCGGGACCCCAGCGCCTGTTATAGACCCCGGCCACACCTCTGTACCCAGCACCTGCTATAGACCTCACGCCCCCAAAACCCGGCGCCACCCCCGTACCCGCACCCGCTATAGACCTCAGCGCCTCCTCTATACCCGGCGCCTGCTATAGACCCCGGCCTCACCTCTGTACCCGGCACCTGCTATAGACCTCGGCGCCTCCTCTATACCCGGCGCCTGCTATAGACCCCGGCCTCACCTCTGTACCCAGCACCTGCTACAGACCTCGGCACCTCCTCTATACCCGGCGCCTGCTATAGACCCCGGCCTCACCTCTGTACCCAGCACCTGCTATAGACCTCAGCGCCTCCTCTATACCCGGCGCCTGCTATAGACCCCGTCCTCTCCTCTGTACCCGGCACCTGCTATAGACCTCAGCGCCTCCTCTATACCCGGCACCTGCTATAGACCCCGGCCTCACCTCTGTACCCGGCACCTGCTATAGACCTCAGCGCCTTCTCTATACCCTGCGCCTGCTATAGAACCCGGCCTCACCTCTGTAACCAGCACCTGCTATAGACCTCAGCGCCTCCTCTATACCCGGCGCCACCTCTGTACCCAGCACCTGCTATAGACCTCGGCGCCTCCTCTATACCCAGCGCCTGATATAGACCTCGGCCTCACCTCTGTACCCATCACCTGTTACAGACCCTGGCGCCTCCTCTCTACCCGTCGCCTCCTCTGCACTCCAGCACAGGTCCAACCATCTGACGAGCTGCACCAGGACCGGCCCATGGGTGCTGCCGCTGACCATCCTGCCCCCTGGTCTAATGTCCAGCACAGCTCGGTGACAGCACTGACCTCCTCCCGGATCCTGGTGGTGACGGTGGACGCGCTGGGAGCCCCTCGGGGCACGGTCGGCAGCTGTCAGCCTGTGTGCGGGTCTAGACAACACACGTCACGTGACCCAGGAAGCCTGTAATACGTTATAATCAGCCCGCGCCCCTCCCGCCAGTCACATGACCGCCCGCGAGGCCCGGGCGCAGCAGTCACGTGACCCCGGTGCCCGGGCCGTACAGTGATGCCACCCAGTGCAGTGTGTGGCCCGGGCCCCCTCCTCTACCTGTCTCCGGCGGCTCCGTCTGCTCCCTCCCTGCTGACGGGCAGCGCATACTCAGTGCTGCCGGAGAGGAGGAGCCGCCCCGGTGCAGGCTGGGGGTGCCCGGCTGAGGAGGCGGCTGACCCTGCGCCCTGTCACGCGTCCCCACACCTCTGCTTGCTGTCAGCAGATTCCGCCCTGCTGGGGCCATGGTGGACGCTCTGCTCCCTGCGCTTTAGGGTCTTATTCACACGGTGCATCATAAAGAGGAGGCGCGGAGACGCAAGCCCAAGCGCTGCCGCAGGTTTCTATCTGAAAGAAGGAGTTGATACTTAAAGGGGTTGTCTCACTACAAGAATTGCTTTTTATGTTAAAGATCTTGCAAAAACAAGTCACTTTGCAATATGTGTCCATTAACAGTGTCTATCTATTCCTAGATATCCCATCTTGTATGGGCTGCATCAACTCCTCAGGTCGCGATAGCTACAGACTTGTTTGATCTACCCCAATAGGCTGCCAGCGCTGGTTGCTATAGCTACAGACCTGGCTTCTACTGCAGCCTAGTAGAAGCCAGTAAACACGCCCCTGAATTCAAAATGAAACCAAGAAAACGGCTGAGGTAAGATGAATCAATGTAGTGAGACAACCCCTTTAATGGATCTGCTGGGCAAATATAGCTCAAGTGACCACCTTTGCTTTGTTCCCTATGAATCCGCCATGATTAGTACAGCACGGAGGCTCAGTGGTTATCACAGTGCAGCACAGAGGCTCAGTGGTTATCACAGTGCAGCACGGAGGCTCAGTGGTTATCACAGTACAGCATAGAGGCTCAGTTCTGGTTATCACAGTGCAGCACGCAGGCTCAGTGGTTATCACTGCAGCACAGAGGGTCAGTGGTTAGCACAGTACAGCACGGAGGCTCATTGGTTAGTACAGTACAGCACGGAGGCTCAGTGATTAGTACAGTGCAGCACGGGGCTCAGTGGTTAGTACAGTGCAGCACGGGGCTCAGTGATTAGTACAGTGCAGCACAGAGGCTCAGTGGTTAGCAAAGTAAAGCATGGGGGCTCAGTGGTTAGCACAGTACAGCATGTGGGCTCAATGGTTAGTACATATCAGCACGAAGGCTCAGTGGTTATCAGTACAGCACGGAGGATCAGTGGTTAACAAAGTAAAGCATGGAGGTTCAGTGGTTAGCAC
Source organism: Phyllomedusa bahiana (assembly GCA_025379985.1). Lineage (NCBI taxonomy): Eukaryota > Metazoa > Chordata > Amphibia > Anura > Hylidae > Phyllomedusa > Phyllomedusa bahiana. The sequence continues at coordinate 16,360 of JAODAL010013617.1, read as the reverse complement.
AGCACGGCGGCTCAATGGTTAGCATGGTACAGCACAGTGGCTCAGTGATTAGTACAGTGCAGCACAGAGGCTCAATCGTTATCACAGTACAGAACGGTGACTGGTTAGCACAGTACAGAACGGTGGCTCAGTGGTTATCACTGCAGCACGGAGGCTCAATAGTTATCATAGTAACAGTACAGCATGGAGGGTTAGCACAGTGCAGCATGGAGGCTCAATGGTTATCATAGTAACAGTACAGCATGGAGGGTTAGCACAGTGCAGCACGGAAGCTCAGTGGTTAGCATTGTGCAGCAAGGTAGGCCAGTGGTTAGCACAGTACAACCTGGAGACTTAGGGCGACATGTATGAATCTCGCCACGTCAGAGCGCACCTTTCCGACGGTTTTCCGGCGAAATCTGCGCCTGATTTATGTCGGCGCCGGGGCGCGCTCATACATCCTATGTAAAGTCCGCCGCGCCTCGCCAGTGTTTGGGGCGCAGTGCGGGACTTAGGCGCAGTGCGGCGCTGCGCCTAAGATTAGCCGTCCGAGGAGGTGCAACAAGGAAAATCTTCCACTAAAACTTAGCTTTTAATAATAACTATTAAAAATATGTCAAAAATAATATATTAGAAATCACACAATATCAAGGGACCCCAAGGAGAACAAATTCTGAACAATAAAAGTTCCTATTGGTCACCACAGGAATATGGAACCTATAATGTCCCTAGTCTGCCTATAGCCCTAGGTATCGTACTCCGCAGGAGCAGCCTCCCAAAAAGGACGGTCCCACACGGGAACTTTTAAAGCTAAAGTCCCTACAATCAGGGAATATACATATAAGGAGACCAATCAAAAAAACAATCCAGGAGTACAAATACCAACCTCTTTTAGACGGATCATTAATCAATGCAAACAATAAACAAGAAAGATCCCACCTACTGTACCCCAAAGGGGGTGCGCTCCCTACATGCGGGGAAAAGTCCGCCCGCGCCTCCCAGTGGTGGGGCTCAGTGCTGGACAATGGCCGCAGTGCGGGACCTGCGCCTCACATGTAAATTTCCCATGCGAGACAGGCTGGAGAACAGTGAGAAATCATTAAAGATGCCCGTGCAGAGTTATGAATAAAAAAATCGCCTTTATAAAGGCGGAAAAAAATTCTCAGAAAAGAGCTCAAACCTCAAAAATAAAAATACATAAAAAAATCACTTTCCAAATTATCTAGAACGGGGCTAAATCAAGAATTAGGATATAGGAAATTGCCGGGAAAATACAGTAATTAAAATTCTGAAAAACTATTCTCATTGGTCGGCAGAAAACCGGCCAATCAGAATAGGAGCGACAGGGACCCATTATAGCCTATGGAGAAGTTAGAACCCAAACAAAATCAAAGGCGGGACAGTTCAAAATACAGTAAAAATGCAGAAAAGAGTGATTGGTTGAGCTAGTGGTGGCTTGCCTATCCCAGCCAATCAGAGCGCGAGCTACTTCTCCCATTGTTTGTCTATGGAGAGATGGGCGCATGCAATCTCTGCGCTCAGCGCCGTGCGCATGGAGTATGAATAAAAGAATAATTTTTTAAGTGTAAAACATTATCAGATAAAGCGCTGAAACCTTCTTTAAAAATAAAGCACTTAAATCCCTAACAACGCGTTTGTCGCCGAGACCCGGGGCTACATAAGGAATTGCAATAGAGAGAATTGCCGGGAAATACAGTAATTTAAATTGTTTAAGCTCTTCTGATTTGGGCGGCAGAAGCCAGCCAATCAGAATAGGAAGCGACAAAGACCCATTATATCCTATGGAGAAGTTTTGACCAATCAGAATAGGAGCGACAGTGTCCCATTAAAACCTATGGAGAAATATAGACCAATCAAAATTAAAGGCGGACAGTTCAAATAACAGTAAAAAGGCAGAAACAGCTGATTGGCTGAGCTAGCGAGGGCTTGGCTAGCCCATCCAATCAGAGCGCGAGCTACTTTTCCCATTGTAGTCTATTGAGATATCGGCACACTGAACTCTCTGCTCTCAGCGCTGTGCGGCATGAAGTATTAATAAAAAAATAATTTTTATTAAGTGTAAAACATTATCACATAAAGAGCTGAAACCTTCTCTAAAAATAAATCAGTTAAATCCTGAACAACGCGTTTGTCGCCGAAACCGGCGCTACATAGGGAATTGCAATAGAGAGAATCGCCAGAAAATACAGTAATTAAAATTTGTTTAAAGCTATTCTCATTGGTCGGCATAAACCCAGCCAATCAAAATAGGAGCGACAGTGGCCCATTATATCCTATGGAGGAGAGTTGACCAATTTCAGAATAGGAGCGACAGGGACCCATTCTAACCTATGGAGAAAAATTGACCAATCAATTCAAAGGCGGGACATTTTCAAAATACAGTAAAAATGCAGAAACGAGCTGATTGGTTGAAGCGGCGGGGCTCGTCCAGCTTAGCCAATCAGAGCGCGAGCTACTTTCTTATAGAGTTCTATGGGGAAAAGAAATTCTGAAGCGCGCTCTTGTTTGGGCTAAGTTAAAAGAGGCGCGGTTATTTGGACCAATGGGAGAGCGAGCGACGCCCCTTATGGGTTTTCTAATGCAATCTGAAAAAAACGTACACGGCCGAAATAAAATTTGATAAAGACTCCAGAATTTTGTCCTGATGTGTATATACAACGAATGATAATATGGGGGTAACGAAAAAAAAATATTAAATCAATAAAATCATGTTTATTTCTTTATTTTCGTTAGCGAAGGATCATTAGTGTTGGTGTAACGAAAATAAAGAAATAAACATGAATTTTATTGATTTAATATTTTTTTTTTCGTTACACCCCCTATTATTATTCGTTTTATATACACATCGGGACAAAATTTTGTAGTCTTATCATTTGATTTCGGCCGTTGTACAGTTTTAATTTCAGATTGCATTAGAAAACCCATAGGAGCGTCGCTCGCTCTCCCATTGGTCCAAATAACCGCGCCTCTTTTAAAAATTAGCCAATCACAGAGCTAGCTCTGAATTTCTTTTCCCCATAGAACTCTATGAGAAAGTAGCTTGCGCTCTGATTGGACGAGCCCCCGCCGCTTCAACCAATCAGCTCGTTTCTGCCTTTTTACTGTATTTTGAACTGTCCCACCTTTGAATATGATTGGTCAATTTTTCTCCATAGGTTAGAATGGTCCATTGTCGCTCCTATTCTGATTGGCTGGTTTATGCCGACCAATCAGAAGAGCTTAAACAATTTGAATTACTGTATTTCCCGGCAATTCTCTCTATTGCAAAATTTCCCTTTTGTAGCGCCGTCTCAGCGACAAACGCGTTGTTAGGGGTTTAAACTGATTTATTTTTTAGAGAAGGTTTCAGCGCTTTATCTGCTAATATTTTACACTTAAAAAAAATTATTTTTTTATTCATACTCCATGCCGCACGGCGCTGAGCGCAGAGATTGCATTGCGTCCATCTCTCCATAGACTACAATGGGAGAAGTAGCTCGCGCTCTGAATTGGCTGGGATAGGCAAGCCACCACTAGCTCAACCAATTTAGCTCTTTTCTTTCATTTTTTCTGGTATTTTGAACTGTCCCGCCGTTGATTCTGATTGGTCAGTCGTTCTCCATAGATTATAATGGTTCACTGTCGCTCCTATTCTGATTGGCTGGGTTTATGCCGACCAATGAAATAGCTTTCAGAATTTGAATTACTGTATTTCCCCGGGAATTTCCAATATCCAAATTCTTGATATTGCGCCGTTTAGATTTTTGGAAAGTGATTTTTTATTTATTATTTTTATTTTTGAGTTTGAGCTCTTTTCCCGACACTGTTTTCCGCCTTTTTAAAGGCGATTTTTTTCGGATTCATACTCCTGCTGCACGGAGCGGCGCGCCGCGATTTCTGTCGTGATTTTGTGTATGCTTCCTCGCATGCCGCCCTGCTTCACTTCGCCGCCCCCGGGAGCTTTTAGCCCAAATAAACTAGGTCTGCCGTCGGAGCTGCACTGTGCCGCGCTTTGGCACCGCCATCGTACATCCCTGGGGGTTTTCGAGCGCCCCCGCGTCCCCCCCGAACGCCCCCCACCGCGCCCATTCCCCGCCCCTTCATGGGGGGCGCAGCTAAAATGGCGAACGCTGCGCCTAACCCCATCCCTGCGTCCGACAGGGGGATTCGGGCCGGGAGGCGCAGTATACGCCAGAAAACGGGCGAAAAGCCCGTTCATACATGTCACCCTTAATGGTTAGCACAAGACAACATGGAGGATCATTGACTAGCACAGTGCAGCACGGAAATTCAGTGGTTAGCACAGTGTAGCACGGAAACTTAGTGATTAGCACATGACAGCGCGGTGGCTCAGTGATTAGCACATGACAGAACAGAGGCTCAGTGGTTTGCACAGCACAGCAGGAGGCTATTTTTTAGCGGGGCACACCAGCTCATGGTTGCAGTGATTACGCCCTTTTTTAAACCCCCCTTTACCGAATTTGAAGAACCCATGGTCAAGGTGGGGGGGGGTTCCCGAAAATTTGACGTATGGGTACGTCAGGCATTTGCGCGTCACAAGCGGAGCGCTCAAGACGGGGCTTTGGAACCAGCGGTATATTACCGCTGGAAGCCGCATCCCCCACACCCCGAGGAGTCCTGCGCTCGCGACCCGGGCGCAGAAACGGCGCTCAGCCCGCTATTGGCCCCCCTACCAGACAGCCCGGACGCTGAATGACAGCACCGGGTTGTCTGGTGACGTCACGTGCCAAATGCATTGGGGCAGCGTGGAAACTTTTTGCCGGAGACCAGTCACAGCTTAAGCTGTGTTGATTCCTTTTGTATGAACGATCTAACGATTGTTCATGAAATTCCCCCTTGGGAAAAAATGAAATAATGGAAAAGAAAAAAAAAAAAGTGTAAAAAAGAAAAATACCCAAAAACACAAAAAATAAAAAAAACACTAACCGCCCTTTTCCCCTTTACAAACCCAAACCCCCCCAAAAAAGATCAAAAATAAAAAAATTTACCCATTTTGGTCCCCCCTTTGCTAATGACCCATCCTATAAATCTGTCTTTAATTAACCCGTACGGGAACCCAAAACCCCCCCCCAAAAAAACGTCACAGAATTGCTTTTTTTTGTTCACCGCAGCACATAAAAGGGAGAAAAAAAAGCCAAAAAAACCATATCAACACAAATTTATGTAAATTTAAAAAAACGTCAGTTCATCCCGCAAAAAAAAATTAAAAATTTATGGTTTTCAAAGATAGCGATGATAAAATATTTTTTTACCAAAATAAAAACAATTTAAAAAAAAAAATTGTGCTTCCACATAAAAAAAAACATAAATTGGGTATCCCCCGTAACCTAAACCCAAAAAAAACTATTGTCCGGGAGCTGCAGGGTAAAACCTAAAAAAAAAAAAAAATAAAAAACACTGTGATTGTAGTATTTTTTTCCCCCGCCTTCCAAAAAGCGGATTTAAAAGCGATCATAAAGTCCGGCCCCCCCAAAATGTACCAATAAAAAGCAACTCATCCCCGAAAAAAAAAAAGCCCCCTAAACACACCAAAACAGAAAAATAAAAAAGTTAGGGGCTCTCAGACTGCGGCGATGCAAAAACGTTTTTCCTTTAAAATAAAAGTGTTTTTTTTGTGTAAAAGCAGTAAAACATTAAAAAAATATACAAATTTTTGGATCGTGAAATCGTATGACCTGTGATAAAACTGGGCAGTCATTTATACCGCACAGTGACCGCTGTAAAAAATAAAAATAAAAAACACTACCAGGATGATTTTGACAAAATGCCTCCCCAAAAAAAACCTTAATAAAAAGTGATCAAAGATCACTGCACCCCTAATGGTATCAATAAAAACATCAACCATCTCGTAAAAAAAAGCCACAATCAGCCCGAAATGCAAAAAATTAAGAAAGCTATGGCTGTCAAAATAGAAAACAAAAAAAACGAACTTTTTAAAAACTCCTTCTATTGTTAAAAGTAATAAAAATATAAAACTATATAAAATTTATTCTTTGCAATGTCCCGACCCCCAATAAAGTTATCCCGTCATTTATCCCGTATGGGGAATACTGTAAAAAATTTAACCCCAAAAAAAATGGGGGAATGCTTTCCCCCCCCCCTTTTCAGGCCCCAAACAAAAAAAAAACTACGGAACACCTGTGACCCAAAATGCAAAAAAACCCCTTAGATGAGATCCGAGGGTGTTAATCCCAAAATGGGGAAACTTCTGGAAGGTTTCAATGTTCAGTACTTTGGGGGGGTTTGCAGATGGACATGGGCCCCCCAATATCTGTGCCCAAAACCAAAAAAGCACTCCCCCCGTGACGCCCTGCCTCGCCCAAACAGCGGTTTAAAAACCCCCCCCTTAGGGTATTGTCGAACTTGAAAGAAATTGCGTAAAACAATTTTGGGGGTTTTTTTCCAGGATTCCTATTTAAAAAAAAATTTTTCAGCTAAAATAGCAGTTATTGAAAAAAAAAATATTTTTTTATTTTCAAAACCGAACGCAAAAAGCAGTGAAACACCTGTGGGGTCATATACTCACTGCCCTCTGGATATATTCCCAAGGGGGGTATTTCCAATTTGGGGTCTTTTTAGGGGGATTTTTTAAGTTTTAGCACCTTAGGGTGTCCCAAAAACCCGAAATGGCGCCTAAAAAAATGGTAATGAAAAAAGAGACCCAGAGTCCATAGGTGCTCCTCCCATTTTGAGGCTTGTGGGTTAGCCAAAAAACGCACTAGGGCCACATATGGGGTATCCGAAAATGTCAAATTGGGGAACAAATTAATTTGCATTTCCCTGATCACATTTACCGTATTTTTGTAATAATGGATAAAAATTGAAAAACTGCAAAAAAAAATGAAATTTGAAAATTTTACCTCCCCTTTGCTTCAATTTTGTGAAATACAAAAGGGGCCCAACAAACTTTTTAAATGTTTTTTTTTAATATTTAATGGGGGTTTGTTTCTTGATGGGGGCATTTATTTGGGGGGATCTACATACAGGCAAAATCAAAGCCCGTCAGAACTGGGGTGGTCCCAAAAAAATTATTTTGCAATTTTTTTTTTTTTAAAATGTGAAAAAAAATTCTACTATATTTCTAAGCCCCTAAGGGTACAAAAAAAAAAATAAATTAAAAATGATGCCAACCACAGTAGACAAATGGTAATGCTAGTTTTTAAACTATTTTTAGTGGGAATAACGTCTTACACGCTGCATTTTTTCAAATTTTCATGTATTTTTATATTTTTCACAATAAACAAGGACTTTTTGGGCCAAAATGTATTACTAATTAAACACAATGTGTCCCCGAGAAAACAAACTCAAAACACATGGAAAAAGGGAAAAGTGTCAAAAAATTATTTTCAAATAAAGTGACACATTAATTTTAAAAAAAGGGCTCTGTCAGGAAGGCCAAAACTGGCTCCGGCGGTAAGGGGTTAAGGAGCTTGTATGTTTTATCTGGTGTTTGCTGTATTTCCTCTGGGTACTCCGATTCCCCCCCCACATCCCAAAAAATAAGATAGGTTTATTGGGAAATTTTGAGTGAGGGGCAATGGGGCAGGGGAGCAATGAGACTAATGACCAACTCTGCACTGCGCTACTGAATATACACATTAGTCACATTATTATGACCACTATCCACAATAACCGATGTGTGTAGCATGGACAACAGCCACATGGGTAGGTTGTAAAATGTACTCGTCGGATTCTGTCATTGAAAACCGCGTTGAACGACGCGTTTTCAACAAGCATTTCACGTAGTATTGCATGTGGATTTAGGGTAATTTTGTTTACTTGGTTTACAGTCAGAAACGAGTCCTATTCATTTCTATGTGATTTTGGATGCGGATCCGTGCTAAAAACCACATACAAATGTTTTGGTTGCGTTTAACGCAAAGTTTTTAACCATCCCCCATTGACATCAGTAGTACATTTCTATGCGGAATATGAAGTTTTTTTTACATCCATCAAAAATACACGTTGCATGAACTACAATGCGTATTTTCTATTGAGATCAATGGGAATGGTTTACTTTATACGGTTTTAGATGAATATTTCATGTTACTCTTCATGTTTCAATCAGGTATATTCACTCTTGTTCCTATTTTTAGTGACTAGTAATTTGTATTTCTTTATCTGTGCCGTGTGTAATAGAGAAGTGATACCATTTGTAGAGATGTTTCCTCCTTTTGCTTTTCTGTGGGTTGTTCGGCACATGTGAAGCGTGTTGTTTGTGTGAATATGTTAGCACAGTACAGCACAGAGGCTCAGTGGTTATTACAGTACAGCACGGGTCTCAGTGCTTATCACAGTACAACAAGGGGCTCAGTTGGTATCACAGTACAGCAAGGGGCTCAGTTGGTATCACAGTACAGCAAGGGGCTCAGTTGGTATCACAGTACAGCACGGGGGCTCAGTGGTTAGAACAGTACAGCACGGGGTTCAGTGATTATCACGTGCGGGTGGAGGCTCGTGGTTTTGAACAGTACAGCACGGAGGCTCAGTGGTTAGAACAGTACAGCACAGAGGCTCAGTGGTTAGCACAATACAGCACGGGGCTCAGTGGTTAGCAGAGTGCAGCACAGGGGCTCAGTGGTTAGCACATTCAGACAAGACCATAGTTTCCGTACAGTACACGGCTGGAGGGTTTGCATGTAAGCACAGTGGCTCTGGTTATCACAGTACACACAATGCTTAGTGGTTTTCAACCCATCGCCTTAAAGGGGTTTTTTCCAGGACGTGCCTTATCTGCCCAAGAAGCAAAATGTAAACAAGCCATGGCTGGCTGAGAAGAGAGACGTCAGAGCACAGAGCCAGGGCATAAGGGATCGTGTGGAAAATGTTCATTTCAAATAATCAAACAAACAACTAGTGGATTCTGTTTACAAAAAAAACCCATTTTTTTCCCCAACACCGCTTGAAAGCTCCTTCAGCCCTTAAAAGGGCGTCTTCATGTTCTCTGTAAACAGTTAAAGCGGGGTTTTACTAAGATAAAACTAAAACCCTAGGGGAAATTCTGTATACAAAAAAAAACATATTTTTTCCCCGGCCCCTTGAAAGTTTTTCACCCCCCTTTCATCAAAAAAGAAAAGAAGTTTTTCTGCGAAAGCCCGGAAAGGCAGCTCTTGTCGGGTCGAAACAAATTTGAACCTTTTAAGTAATAAGGGCAGGTAAGGCACCCTGTAGTTTCTCTGGGCGAAATTTTTTTTTTAATCACATATATTTAGAAAAGTAATTAAATACATCGTGGCAAAACCCCTTTAATGTTAAAACCACCTTCCTAATATTGTGTAGGTCCTCCCTGTGCCACTAAAACCTATACAGTTCTGGACTCCACAAGACCGCAGAAGGTGTAGAGCATTAAAGTTTGCAGCGATTTTTCAGGAAGTTGAAAGTGGGGGGTGAAAGAGGGCAATGAATCCCCACTTTTAAGCCATGCAAAGGGAATAAAAGGGTCCTGTAGGTGGGGTGACTGTGGAAACCCAAAGCCCGTTTTTGGGGGGCAAGAGTCTAGAGACAGAGGCTGTGTTGGGAAAAAAAATCCACATCCCAAAAAAATAGCCCTTTAAATGTTGTAACCCAATCTTTTTCCTTCCCCTTGGGGTTTTAATTTCTTATTGGAAATTTTGCAAATGTTTTAGTCTTGAAACCACCAAGCATAAGTGCCTTTTTTGGAGTAAAACCTGTCAGGTCGCTTATGCTGCCCTATCTGAGAGTAGGGTATGACAGAGGAAGAAAGGTTGAGCTCTGTGAAAATTTAGGTTTTTATGAAGAGGGGGGGGAGCTGAGCTCTGTGAAGTATAGGGTTATATTTTAAAAAGGAGAGAAGCCCCCGCTCTGTGATAATAAAGGGTTATATTATAGAGGAAAAGGAGTGAACTTCCCGTGAATATAGGGTTTTTATGAAAGAGGGAGGAACTGATTCTGTGTTTTTTAGGGTTATTTTGAAAGAGGAAAAGAAGTGAGCTTGGGATATTGGGTTATATGATAAGGGAGGAGCTGGCTCTGTGAAAATATGGGTTATATGAAAAAGGAGGAAGCTGACCTTGGGGTATATGGGTTATATTATAGAGGAGGGTGGCTTTTAGCTCTGTTTAAAATATAGGGGTTTTTGATAAGGGAGAAGCTGAGCTCTTTTGGGTGTAATAGGGTTATTTGAAAGAGGAGAGAAGCGAGCTCTGTGATATAAGGGTTTTATGAGAGAGAGAAAAAATTAAACACAGGCTTGTAGAACCCTATATTTACACCCAAATTTCGTGACCAGATAGTGGTTAAAACACCGTTGTTTACAACTTGCAGACATTTAAGTGATTACACTGCAGTTACATCCAGGACCCCACAAGTTTACTCTTTCTCTGATTGGGGTCGTTCACTTTTCCCCTTTTTTTTCTGTCCAACACCAATGATGACTTCTCCCCGGCCCAAAGATTTTTTCTCTGCAGGGAAATTTTCCCACACAAACATTTTGGAATTTTCCCCATTTTTCTAGAACTTTTTTACCCTTTCTGGGATGGTGGGGGGATTTTTTTATGGGGGGCTTTAGATGAAAGCATAATGCATCCTTTAACCCGAAACCCAAAAATTTTTTATTTGAAAACCGGGGAAACCGCTGTGGGTGATGGGGGAGTCATCCCATTGTTCCATATAAAGGGCCCCCTTTGTGGAGGTATTTAGACCCCCCAGTAGGGGGTCTCCTCCCGTTTGGTTTGGTATATTTGCCATTTTGGGAGCAAGGTAAACAATCACCTCCCCTTTATTTTTTTTCACCTGTCCCAACTGCTCGTTTAAAAATTTAAATTTTAATTCCAAACCCTTTAATGGGGGGCAACTCATTTAAATTTTTGGGATGAAAACATGGTCAAAAAACAATCTCCTGCATTTTTAAAACCCAGCAACAGTAAAGGGGAAAAAAAAAGGGATTTGAGTGCCCCTTTTAAAAAGTGGAAAGGTTTGTTGGTTTCCCGAAGGGGGGTTTGATTTTTTCAGAAACTGCTGATCTTGGGGTTTTTTACCCCACAACCATCCTAGGGTTTACAGAGAATGGTCCGAAAAAAAAAAAACACCTGGGGACGGCCCGCCTGTGGGGGGAAAGGGCCCTTTATGATGCCAAAAAGGGCAAAAAGGGGAATTGGGCAGCGGGGTTTCGAGTTTATAGAAAGGCAACAGGATAAATGCCACCCCTTTAAAAACCCAAAAGGTAGGCAAAGAGCATCTTGAACGCAAGTACAGAACTTTGAGGCAGAGGCCCCAAAGCAGCAGAAGACCACACCGGGTGCCACTCCTTTCAGCTAAAAAAGGGAAACTGAGGCTCCAAAATTTTCCCCAAGTCATCGAAATTGGAATAAAGTTGGAAAAACTTTCCCCTGGTCTAATGAGTCTCGATTTTGCTGCGAATTCGGGGGTAGGGTCAAAATTTGCGTCAAAAAGAAAGCAGGGATCACCCCTCCCTTGTATAACGGTTCAGGCTGGGGTGGTGTCATGGGGGGGGAAAATTTTTTCTGGCACTTTTGGGGGCCCCCCTTGGTATAATTTGGCATCGTTGAGACCTTTGGAATCTATCCCACGAAGAATTGAGGCAGTTCTGAAGGCAAAAGGGGGGGCCCAAAAACCCTTTATTTGCATGGTGTACCTAATAAAGTGGCCGGTGAGTGTATAAGTCCCATTAGTAGGAAGGTATATAAGTCCAATAAGTCCCCTCAGTATACAGACAGGTATATATTGTCCACTGTAGGCAGTTCATATAGCCCCCACAGTAGAGAGGAAGGTATATAGGACCCTTCAGTAGGTAAATATATAGCCACCCCAAAAAAAGTAGCCAGGTAGGTATATAGCTAAGCAGAATAAGTAGGTAGATATATAGCTGCCCTAGTAGTGAAGATGGTACACAGGGCCACTTTCAGTAGGTAGGAAGTTATATAGTGCCCCTCAGTAGGTAGGTAAATTGGTTGTTCGGTAGGTAGGTATATTGGTTATCCCCCGTAGTATGTATATTAAATTCGTAGGTTTTTTAGGGCCCCCCAAAAAGTTGGTATTTAAAGGGTCCCCCAGTAGTTGGGTAGGTGTAAGGGGCCCCTAGTAGGTGTATAGAGTACTCTAGTGGATTGGTAGGTATATTGGTCCTTCAGTATGTAGGTAGGTATATAGGCCCTTCCCCGGGAGGTTGGTGTTTGTAGGGCCCCAGTAAATTTAGTTTTTTTGGGTGCCCCAAATAGAGTGGTATTAATAGGGCCCCCATAGGTTTTTAGGTAATAGGGTCCCCCTATGTAGGAGGTATTTGTTTCCCCAAAAATATAGTATTTAGGGACCAGCAGTGTGTAGGTATAAATGGCCCCCAGTAGATTATATGTATATAGAGCCCCCCAGTATGAAGGTAGGTACATATGTTCCTCAGTAGGTTATAGGTCTATAGGGCCCCCCAGTATGTAGGTAGGTATATATACACTCGAGTAGGTTATAGCCATAAAGGGCTCATCAGTATGTAGGTGTATATATTTCCCCCAGTAGGTTATAGATATATAGGGCCTTCCGGTAGGTAGGTAGGTCTATAGACTTCTCCCTGTGTCTCTGTACAGCCGTCTTTACATCATCATGCCGTGAACGCAGCGTGATGACTTTCTTGTGCTGCCCGTGCTGTATACTTCGGTGGGTCGCAAGCTACCAGAGTTTTCCCTGCTTTGCGGTAGTCTCTGGACGCGAAAACAGTTGAAAAGACTGCTAGACCCACGGTAGTGACCCTGAAGCTGGCGACGGACTGCCAGTTCAGGGCAGCAGCAGCTTTATTCGGGGCACATGCCCTGGATAAAACCGCCTAGTGGTGCCCTTGAGAGCATCCATACTTTGAAGCCACCTTGCTGTTAATAGATGGTGCCTCACAGTGTTGTACAAAAATGTGCGCTAAAAACCCTCTATTTTCAACATTTTTAAGGGTTTTTGCTGGACGGCCTTATCTGTAATAAGGAAATGTAAAAAAGCGGGCTGAGCAAAGAGAGAGAGGACACAGCCAGAGCCCAGAGCCATGCAAAAGGGATCGTGTGAATGTTCACTCAAATAATAAAACTACAACTGTGGATTCTTATACAAACGAAAAACCTTTCTCCAACCTTTTGAAACTTCTTCATGTTCCCGTCCAGATAAAGCAGGGATTAACTCATTAATCACACTACAACATGGTTCTGTTACAAAAAACAACAATTTCTACCGGGGCCCTTTAAAGCTTCTTTTAGCTCCTTTCTCGGATTAAAAAGTGTGATTGAGCAAACCCCGGGCCCGCAGCTCTTGTTTTGGTTTTATCTAATAGAGCTTTTAAGTAACTTTTTGGGCAGGAAGGAACCCGTAGTCTTCAGGCTGCAATTTTTGTAATACATTTTATTTAGAAAAGTGATTTTAAAACCCTTTTGGAGGATCCCACTCGCATTACATGGGCAAAACCCCTTTAATGAAGGGAGAAGTGCCCTGAAAATAATTTTTTTCTGGGGTTTTTCTTGTCTCTTGGGGCCCGCAAGTGCATTTTTTGTGTGTTTGCTTTTCTTTGGCTTGGGGACCCGTTCTTGCCCTGCGTTTCCACTTAAAAATTTGTCTTGGGCTGGGCTATAAAACAGAACCCTGTCCCTTTCCCTGCTTGATCATATGGACAATATAAAGGGACCCCTCCGCCCATTTATGAGATTGAAACCCCCGGCTCTTGTTTACTGAATGGCTTTTTTTTTTTAAGGCTGCCCAAAAAAGGAGATCACATGGTTTACCCTACAAATACATATAAAGCCCCCCAGCACCATAGGATGTTAAGCAAATGTAGTCCCCATTTACTACATTTGCTTTATTTCTTGCAGGCACCGCTCCTTAGCATCCCATATTTAATAAAACATTATGTGGAATAAGAAAGGTGGGACAATAGGAATACATAGCTTGCCCCGATTTAATGGGGTTAGATTGGGGTAGCCCGGGGCGTTGCTAGGGTCCTAAAAATCGGGGGGTCGGGGCCCTTTGTGTTTTTTCCCGCCTCATTGTGAACGGTGGATGTTTTTTTTTCGAGAAAAACCTTCTGTTCCGCATAATTTTTTTTAATCCCACAAATCCCGTCCCTTCCTCCAGTCCTGTACAGTAAAAAATCACCAAAGAACAAATTTACTTTTCAGAACTTTCACCTTATATGACAATCCCTAAACAGTCCCCAAAATAATCCCCGATACTGGAGCAAATCTACCAACAAGTGTTTGTGACTAAAAACACCCCTACAAAACCAAGACCCAAAACTATTACTACTTAAGGATCAAAAATTTGCCAGACCCTGCCCCGAAACGCAACCCCCACATGTGACTACCATGTACAAGGCTCTGATTCATATACCACCCAAAAGGGACCATAAGTGGTAGATACTAGTTGTATTAGTCTGCAACATATAAGTATACCTGTGTTACATTTGAACTCACCGGAGAGTTTTTTCTGATCAGCGTCGTTCACTCCCCCCTTTTCTTCTCCTTGGTTCACCCCCCTTAGTGATTGCCCCGGCCAATACTCGCCCTGAGGTTTTGGACAAAATATCTTGAACCCCTCACATTTCCAGCAACTCCTTAAATTTTAGGTATGCAGTCCCCCAGTTAGGATTAGGGGCACTAAAGCAGTTATGGGGCCACGGCGGTATAGGGGGGCCCAAAGGCGGTAAGGGGGGAAAACAGGCGGGTTTTAAAGGGGGCCAAGGAATTTTTGGGGACACTGAGCAGAATATAGGGCACTGAGGAGAAATTAGGGACGAGGAGGTATATAAACACTGAGGCAGGTTATAGGGGCCCACTGAGGAGGTATAAGGGGGAAATGAGGCAGTAATGGGGGGGGCCCCAGGCAGGTTTAGGGGGGAAAGGCGGGTTAGGGGGCACGGGCGTATATGGGGCCACAGGGGGGAAAATTAGGGTCATTGGGGCAGTAAGGGGGCCACGGGCAGTTTTTGGGGGGCACTGAGGCAGGATATAGGGGACAGGTGGTTAGGGGGCCAAAAGGCAAATATGGGGGGCCCCGGCATATAGGGGGCCACAGGCGGGTATTAGGGTCATTGGGCTTTAAATTGGGGGGCACTGAGGCGTTAGGGGGGCCACAAGCGGTATAAAAGGGGCCTGAGGCGTATATGGGGGCAATGGGAGTTATGGGGGCCCACGGGGCAGGTATATGGGGGCACAGGCAGGTTATGGGGCACAGGCGGTTATGGGGAACAGGCAGGAAAAGGGGGCACGGGCATCATATGGGGGCCCAGGCGGGGATAGGGGGGCCCACGGGCAGGGTTTTGGGGTCCAGGCGATTTGGGGGGGGCCCACAGGCAGGTAAAAAAGGGCACAGGCAGCTAGGGGGGCCACAGGCGGCATTATAGGGGACGGGCAGTAATGGGGGCCACAGGGGGTATGGGGGCACAGGGTAAATGGGGGCACGGGCAGTTAGGGGGGCCCAAGGCAGATATGGGGGCCCAGGGGGTTAAAGGGACAGACGCAAAGGGGGGCCACAGCAGGCATTATAGGGGCACAGGCAGTTATAGGGGGCCACAAAAGGGGAATAGGGGGGGCCACAGGCGCATAGGGGGGTAAGGCAGGCTTATAGGGGCCGGCGGGGATATGGGGGTCACAGGCGTATATGGGGGCCACAGGCAGGTAAAAAAAGGGCAAGGGAGCATAGGGGGGCCCAGGCAGGCATTATAGGGGCACGGGCAAATAAGGGGGCCCGACGGGATAGGGGGGCAACCCACTTTGGGGGTCACAGGCGGGTATGGGGGCACAGCAGGCATTATGGGGAAAAGGCAGTATATAGGGGCACTGAGGCAGGTAAACGCTAAAAAAATAAAAAATTAATACCCCCCCTTTAAAACTCCCCCAACACCCCCTCCTTTTTTTTTTTTTTCACCCCGCCTCCCCCCGGCGCCCTGGGCGAGGGCCCTAGACGCCTGTGCCCCCCGAGGACAGGAGCGTCGCGATGCTGATGTCATCGCGACGCTCCCCCGGCTGAGGCGCACGGGGCCGCGGCGGGTTACAGCGCGGGGGACCGGCAGCCTCGGGTGTAGGACCTGGGGGTCCGACACTGTTGCGGGGCAGGGAGCGCTCGCTCCTGCCCCGCAAAGCCCCTCGGGCTGTGTTGCGTCCACGGCCAATGCAGTGAAGAGCAGTCGTCTCCCGGGCCCAGCGCGAGGCCTGGAGCCTGGGGACTGGGGGCATGGAGTTTTTTTCGGGCCCGGGGCCCCAAATAAAAACCCTAGGACCCCCCTGGGGGTAGCCATCATGGTTCCATATTTCTTAGTACCCCAAAGGCTACTGTAAACATAGTGCATATTGCTGTGTGAATGGACGCTAAGATCACCTTGGGGGGCTGCATACTGAATGGGGCAATCTCTGATTAGACA